>JANHFM010005139.1:62974-74768 GCA_032468115.1 Grayia smithii | reverse complement strand
AACGAAAATAATTTTATGGTTGGAGGTCACCACAACATGAGGAACTGTATTAAAGGGTCGTGGCATTAGGAAGGTTGAGAACCACTGTTCTAGATCAAGGGTGTCAAACTTGTGGTCCATGGGCTGGGTGCGTCATGCACTGGCCATGCCCACACCTGGCTTAGCGAAGGGGGAAAAAGTCATGATATGTCATGTGATGCTGCCATGACACTGCGAGTTTGACACCCCTGTTCTAGATTGAATTTCCTATTAGGAAGAGCTTTCCAGCACAGCTGTCCATTAAGCAAAAACAGGTTTGAATGTTTTTAAGATCCACAGATGTAAATGGGAGAGTGGAACATGATACATCTTCTCTCACCTTGGCAAAAGAGATTTACTTGTGCTTAATTTGAGAATAGTATACAATGATTAAAGTATACAATTTAAAAGCCCAAATGCTAAACGTGCTCCTGAACATCTTGGTTGTGGTTCCTATAAATATCTAAATCAGATTGAATTTCAATTTTATAAAAGCTGATGCAACTCTCTGCCTTAAAAAAAAAAGGGATCCCCAAGTTGAAAGAGGAAGTTCTTAAAATTAACTGGTGACAGAAAAAGATTATGTAAATACAACGTGCCCATAACCACAACAACTAGAATGGCATAGGGCACAAGCTTGTTTAATTCTTTACATAAGATGCTAATTCCTTCATCTCAACTTCCAAGATCCAATCACGTCTCTACTTAATTTTGTTGCTGCTATTTAAAGGGAAAATCCAACAGACCTTCTTGCTGGAAAGAATCTTTTCTTCTTGAAGCAAATAAAACTGGCTCACTAATGCTGTGTTGCTTTGAAAAATCCCAACATCATTCCACTTTCGTTCTTGTGTCCTCACTCTAGCATTCTGCTTTGGTGGTGAAGTTTTCTATAATTCAAAGAGCAGGCACATCACATCAAGTGTCTAATATACAATGCAATCTTGGAGTCCTGAATGTGGAAGGAATTAAATCTCCCCCTTCCCATCCTATAATGACAGCCCTACCAATGCTAGTAGGAGAGAGCAGATTATGTGATAGTACTACACATGTCTATTACCATAGCTACAGGTACTCCTTGATTTATGACCATTCATTTAAAGACCGTTCAAAGTTACAATGGCCTTGGAAAAAGTAACTTACAACCTAATGCTTCCAATTACAACTGTGAAATGACTTTGTCATGTGACTGCAACTTGAGCACTCAGCTGACATGACCAAGTGCAGTGTCCTGTGGCTACTGCTTATGATTATTTCCAACAAAAAACACCCACTGAGCTGGATTCATTGAATGACTAGTGTAAAAACTATCGTAAAAGCAGGTCTGACGCAACTTACAACTGCAATGACTTGTGGAAAATTCCAATCCCAATTGTGGTTATAAGTCTGCTTGTATAATGTATTTAAAGTCATCATCTCCTTTTAAGGACCCCATAATCCCTTGGGGGTGGAGACTGGGCAACTGAATGGAGCTAGCAGTGTGTTTTAATGGCCAGATGCCCTTCCTGTCACAAATGTGGAGTTTTGTTCAGCAGATATATTCTCAGTGTGCCCACCGTGCCCTGCCTCTACATAGGATTGAACTCACAGCCTCCTGATTGTGAGGCGAGAGCTTCATCTCTAGGCCACCGCACCACTCCCAATGTATTTAAAGTAATCCAACCACTTATACTAGCACTTCGTGAAATATTGTTAATATAGCTACATGCTGCAGAAAAATCAAGACTGAAATCAATTTGATGTAATTGTTGCCAATGCTACATTAAACTAATGCATTTTATAGAATGAGCAACATACAGAATAAAAGTTGTTAAGTCTGCAAATGGTATGACTGACTCAGTTTCCACTAACTGAGGAAACTCATAACATAAATACTGATCATTCTCTAAGTGATAATATTTATTGGCAATATCTGCTGCTCAAAATGTGTCATGTACTTACAGGCGACTGTATAGCTGAATCAAGAGGGTTAATAACTGTGACTCTAGTTGAGGGCACTGGAGACTCTTTAACTAGGAGAAACACATTTGAAATTCTTTTACTACAATTTCAAAAAGAAATCCATCAACAGTGGAAATCTAAAGTTTCATAACATTTCTGTTATACAGTCAAGAAGCAAAATGCTGGCTTTTTACTTGGAAAGCAACTGACAAACTACCTGTAATGCATGACTATTAAGAACAGATGAAAGATATGCTGAATGGAAAGGAAAAAAAAAACTTGAATTCAATTTAGACCATGCAAAATTATATAAAAATAGCTTCATTTTTAAAAAGTAATCAAGGGCTACCAAGGTTTCAAATCCTACATTTTCATGTAGTATCTTCAGCAAGATATTGTACATTTACCAGATTCCAGCCTTTTTTAAAAAAACAAACATATTCCTTCTCCTACATTTTTGGAACATATTAAAAGTACATATTAAAAATACATGGCAATGAATATTATTATACGTAATAATATTAAGTATTGTGAACAGTTTAAATTGTAATTTTACATGCCAAGGACTTCATTCAAAATATACGGTAAACTAAATATATGGAAACAAATAATTGATCTAACCTGCAACAAATCTCCACCATTGTTTTTTTAAAAATGCAGTTTTAAAGACATAGTTACTTGTAACTCAAATATCTAAACTTCATTTATACAGCATGATAATTTCATATACTGCATACCGGTATATATCGGAAGTTTAAAAAATTGCAAACAAAAAATAAAATATCTGCATTCCATCCAAATTAAATATTATTTCCAATTGAGAAGAAAACGAAAATAAATCTAACATTCTAATATTTTTTTTAATCCACAAGGTATAAGAACAATAAGAGAAAGGCTGAATAAAATTATTACACCAAGAACTAAACAGCTCCTTTGAGAGATCTCAAAATATAGATCATCTGATTAAAGAAAAGACAAACTAAAAGACAGCCTTATGGTTATTAGATTGGCCTAAGATGTCCTCACCTTCATTAGGAGCAGATATCTTAAAGAACACATTTTATCAGAGTTTTGCTTTATAAGTCACTGCATAAACAAATCTTTATACCTGCACATATGCTGAAAAACTGGAAACTGTTCTATCTACCCTAGCTTCCCATTTCATCTAAACTTCAAAAATATGAATATACCAAGCCAGGCCATTAAACCAGCTTTAAATTGTAGATTAATATTCATCTACAATTTAAAGCTAGCTTAATGGCCTGGCTTGGTATAAACCTGGCAACCATCTTTCCTCAGTCTGAATGAAATAAGGAATTAAGGTTAATATATTATTTATTGATTCAAGCAAAGGCACTGCCTGCATGTGTTATAAAAACCTATTTATAGCTTGATTAAAAATGTTAGATGTGTACATCTTGATGCTATTCAAAAAATGGAATTCTATAACAAGCATGAAAAAACCCCATAATGAATGTGATTTAAAATACAAAACGTGACACACTCTGACTTCCAGGTTTGAACTACCTGTTGATAATAATGAAGTTTCATCTTTTGCAACTGCCCCGTTTGACGAATTGGTTCTAACAGCCTGCTGGGTTACTATATTTTGTGTGGTGGAGGCTATGCTAGATGTAGAAATATCTACTTGGGAAGATCTTGAATCAAAGTCAAGTAATTCATTTAGATTTGCTGACCTCTGAGGATCTGAAAGGAGAGAAAAGCAAAAGCCCATCACATATGATCCCAAGACAGAAATTAATAGATGTTTGTTTTCTACAGAAATTCTTTTCCTTCAGATGTAGCTGGGATGTCCATGCAGCAAACTGGCTTAATAATGTGGTTTTAGGTCTTCAGGGTATACAAAATATCCATTTTGAATGTTTACTCACATTAAATCTATTTTAAAAACTTATTAAAAACAAATCAAAGAGGGGGTGTCTCTACATGGTTTTGTCTGGTATGCTCATTTTTACAGAATGGGACAACTCGCTGCAGCCATCTTGCCACACCCAACTCGCTGTGGGACAACTCACCACGGGGCAATTCCACATGGGATAACTCTGTGATGTTACCTGCCACTGTTGCTTTGACATTATTTCCACTGACAATAATAATAATAATAATAATAATAATAATAATAATAATAATGAAGTATTAATAAAAATGGAAGCATTAACACCCATTCTTATCCCGCATACATCTGGAACCACATCTGACAAATAAGTTTCAACTTAGTGCTGCTTACCTAAAGTGCTAGCAGGCAAACATAAAGGGACATTGGACTCTTTGGAAACGGAATGGTTTGTCTTCATATTTTCAGTTTCTGGAATCTTGGCTTTAGCCTCTGAAATGGAAATTTGCACCTAGACAGAGAAGACAAGCACCAGTTTCTCTGTAGTAACCACTACATTTATGGACGTCAGCATCTAAGGACTCGTGATTCTACTTCAGATGGGAAACCAACAGCTTTATGAATCTTTTGCCCAATAGTCTCTATAGATTTCATGGCTTATGTAGGAACTAATATCTGAACTTTTTTGGGGGGGCGGGGGCGGGGAGTATGAGTCAACATAGGTTCTGAACTCATTCTGCTGAAGAATGGGGAGAATATCTCCTTGGGCCCTTAATCACATGAACACTGGTGTCTACTACTACATCCTCCCTTATACTGCTGTGTGAGAGGAAAACTAGCTCCCAAAAGGAGGATGTGCAACCTATACACAAAGTCTTGGATTGGGCTCCCAAATCCACCCTAAAAGTTGTCATTGAGTTATAGTTCTAATATGGTCGTGATCAGTAGTGAAATTCAATTTTTTTTACTACTGGTTCCGTGGGCGTGGCTTGGTGGGTGTGGTGTGGCTTGGTGGGCACGGCAGGAGAAAGATACTACAAAATCTCCATTCCCACCCACTCCGGGGCCAGCCAGAGGTGCTATTTACCGGTTCCCTGAATTACTCAAAATTTCCGCTACTGGTTCTCCAGAACCTGCCAGAACCTGCTGGATTTCAACCCTATATGTAAAGGTGATATAGTGGCCCCTTTTTAAAAAAATCCATCTAGCAACTGGGTCCATGGGCTTAATATCTCTCCAGTGAGTCAGGTGGCAAGCTTGGTGCTACTTTAGGTAGGATAAAAAGAAGCTTGGGAGATCTTAACTTGGGATGAGGAACAAGTATTACAGAGCCCTTAAGAGTGGGTACATAGACATGGTCTATCAGACGATGCCTCTGTTGCTTAGGAAAGCAATGGGGAAAATGGTATAATAGGCTGGATGGTTGGTTACCAGTGTGAGTGGCATCGCCATACTGCTGAATCCTTGGATATGTAACGTTTGCATGTTAATTATCCTAGTCAGTCAACACTAGGGAGTTTTGATTGGGCAAAATTAGTATTTTAGCTTTAGAACGGCTGCTAGGTAATAAGGGTTTTGTTTGCGAATAATCATATAGACCAATTACGTTATAATTTTTGAGCACATATTCATATTATTTGGAAAAAATCCTAATAATATTCTTCACAGTATTAACTTACATTGCTTGAGGCACTGAGAGTTTTGGGGTGGAGATCCAGTTTAGTTCCTGGAAGAAGGACAATATTCATTAATTTTAGAATTTGCTCTCTAAGAAAAGGGGGAGAGGGGATGCCCTTCTATTAAAAGTACAAATAGTTAAAGGAATTAAAGGAGAGAAGACCCTCCCATCGATTCCAAGATGAATGAATCAATCAATCAATGTAGATAGTGGACACAATTCAGTAAAGCCTGGGAAAGTTTAATTCTAAATAATCAATCAGGACCAGGAAATTTTCACTGTCTAAGGGGATTATTGTTTAAAAGGAAAGGAGACAACTTCATTTTGCCTTTCATTTTTTAATTTTCTGCCAAAGCCAATCAGCCAACCCCAATCCTGGAATGAAGATTAATAAAGAAATGAGTCAACTCTAAAACATGGATCTTGATAAACTATGATTCTTTTGATGGGCAATTAATTTTCCCAAGGGGCCACATTAGAAACTGGGACTGTTATAGAGGCCAAACCAAGAGGCTGAAATTAATTCTGCTGCTGGTGCCAATGTGTTGAAGGAGGATGGAACACGGAGCCTCACTTCAGCCCAGGAGGAGCACTTGTCTTCTTCTCCTGCCCTCCAACATTCTTATTTACATTTTATTCTGTAACTTCCAAGTGACTTCTCATGGGCCAGAAAGGGACAGCCAAAATGCCCAGGTCTAATATATATGATGGGTTGATCTGAAGCTCAAATAACATTTTTTAAATATTTGCAGTTCTGACTTTTTAAGTTTCTTTAGGAAAGAGCATTGTTCAGAACCTGTAGGTTCAGGTTGCTTCAAAATATCCATATTATGCTTTCTTTCCATCTGTGAGATCTTTTGGTTTGTTGTAAGACTTCAAGTCTCCTCTGACATTTGAAAGGTACACTATAAAATCAATCTTGTAAGACAAATTGGGTCCTTTTGTCACTTTATGCTTTGCTTGCTATGACCTGACCGGGAGGAAGACAGGTTAGGTGATTACATGCACCAACCTCCAACAGATAAGCAAGATCCTAGAACAGAAGTTAGGCCAGAATCAATCCCAAACAACAAGAGACATTCCAGAAAAAAAGAGTTATGCAACTATTTTACTCTTATAAACTTGCTTTAATTTTGGAAAATGTGCTACTTTACCTTGCACACAGGATGACTGTGGTTCAGGTGTCACAGTAAAGGGTACATCAGCTGGAACCGGTGTGGGCGCATCTAAATTTAGTTGAAGAAGGTATCCTTCAACAGTAGGAACTTCATCCCATTTAACTTGAAATGAATTAGTTGTAGCTCTGATCAGCTGTACCTGTGATGGTGCTGGTGGTTTCTCTTAAAAGAGAAGAATGCATTCAATTACAATAAAATCTAAGTCTTTTTCAAGGAGATTTAAAATTTTCTAATACAAGAATTATGTATACAGCGTGATAAAGAAAAAAAAGTATTTATTTCAGCAAGCTCTCAAATGAAAAGAAGGAACATACATTAATATT
The DNA here is from genome assembly GCA_032468115.1 of Grayia smithii. NCBI lineage: Eukaryota > Metazoa > Chordata > Lepidosauria > Squamata > Grayiidae > Grayia > Grayia smithii. Next base: position 67,778 of record JANHFM010005139.1, on the reverse strand, counting down.
CTAAAGGTAGTCCAAGCCTATCTGATATCTGGTATCAAAAGCTCTAAGAGAGTATATCTCAATCTCAACAACTTTAAGACATGTTGAGTTCAACTTCCAGAATTCCCCCAGAGACTCCTTCCTGATACTTGAACCTATAGGCACAAAATTCCTCAATATCCTTTATTTGGACAGTTTTGATACAGTAGAAAGTGATGGTTTGCTCAAATATGTAAGCTGGCAAGGAAAAGGCTTAAAGTAGGGGTCCTCAAACTTGGCAGCTTTAAGACTTGTGGACTTCAACTCCCAGAATTCTCCAGCCAGCATAGCTTAAAACATAGTCTTTATGCTTTAAGCTTTATAGCTGGCTGGAGAATTCTGGGAGTTGAAGTCCACAAGTCTTAAAGGTGCCAAGTTTGAAGACCTCTGGCTTAAAGTATTTTCTTAATTCTTCAAACTACAGGGCAGAAATGTTAGAATTGAAATATTAAAATGGAATCAATCACAGAATCCATCATTAAGCGAGTCATTATTTATTGAATTAATTTAACTGTCTGTGTTCTCATAACACTAAACAACAAACTAACCATGTTTCAGCCTTGTGGATAGTGCAAATCCAACCTAAGTTGTGGAATCTCAGAACAGAGCAATTCTTGCATATTTACCTTACCTAGCTGATTTTTTTTTAAAGTTTCAAAAACAAAAAAGCAAATACATTTAAATCTGAGCAGGTTTTTAATCACCATCAATAATGTTACCAGAAAGTATTAGGTAGACCCAGTGGTTGGTTGCCCCCGGTTCGGTCCGGTTCGCGCAATCTGGTAGCGGTGATGCTGTGACATCACCGAACCGGTTCTACGTGTCCCGGACTGCAGCCCCCCCACACGCCCATTCTTACCGGCCCGGTCGTGGAGTGCGCTTGGGCACATGCGCAGAAATTTTTTTTGGACTTTTTTCCCCCCAAAAAAGCTTCTGCGCATGCGCAGGAGTGCCCGTCCTTTAGAACCGGTAGGAGAGGTAAATAGAACCCACCCCTGCTCACCTGTAGACTGCTCACCTGTATCTAGATACCAAAGATCTTTGCAACAAACTTGATTGTTCCAAGCTTTCCTGTAGCCGTCTCTGCCACTCCATATATACAAGCGAGAGCCAACAATGACTGTGCAGTGGCCAGCTCTTGGACCTGGTAACACATTGTTTTTATCTTCTTGGCAATCTGGGATTAGATTTATCCATTCTAAAGTATCTGATAACATATTAAATTAAAAAAGAAATTTGACAACATTAGGATTTCATCAAATTAACTCTACAGCGACTGCTTAATACACACTAACTCATAATGAGCAAATTCATTATGAGCAAAGGAATCTTAAATCTAATGCTAATTCTTGGTTAAACATGTGATTTGTTTCTACAGAAATAGCAACTACCTGGTGTATTTTTTCTTGCTTCAATTCCCTGGATCTCCACAGCTTCTTGGGGTGCCACATGTTATTTAGAGTCTGCAGGAGAGATGGAGAATCCCACTATTTGCAAGTGGGCTCCAGAGACGTTTTGCCAAGTTCTAGCTTGAGTTTCAAAAGGACTAAATCTCTTTTATCTCCAAGCAGAGGGCATAGCTTTAAAATCTGATTTTTTTTTACACACACACACACACACACACAAAGAGCCACCTTTCACTGAAAGTGATGAGGACTATAAACCTGAAGCCCACTTTGTGGAATGGCAACCTACATTCACAACTGCTCCATTGGCCTCTTCCCTGGAGCTGCCCCTTAACAAAGCAACATAGAGCCATAATCACTTATTATACAATTAAGTGATATAGGGTAAATGTATTACTTTTAACATTTGTTTCAATTTCCAGTATTGTTTTAAGAACAGACACATTATTTACAGAGATCTACTTTCTGCAGGGTTATCCAATGTAGTGGATTCCCTGCTATGCACAAGGTAGAAAAGTGATGGCTGATTATGTCCCATGCAGACATAAGGGGTACGCAGTTACTCTGTAAGTGATAAAAAATGAAGTATACTAACCTAAATTTAAGTAAGAAAATGAACCAGTACATTTCCATTCCCCATCTTGAGCAAGAAGACTCTCATCTGTACTCTGTGGGATCCATCCACCAAAAATGTACATTCTGCAAATATAAGAACATGGAAGGTGAAGACAGGAACAAAGTGGGGGAGAATATAAGCACAATTAATTTCTGAGCTTCATTTCATCTTACAAATTATACAGAAACTACTAGTTCCTAACTAAAATTTGATCTTACTCTCCTTTCCCATTTCTTCAGTCCTCTCAAGCCATACATTCAGAGAAATGAAGAACCAATGTCTTTGCTTACTAGATTTTTAAAGAAGATATTATTATAAAACTGATCATTAAAGTTGCTTTAGAAGCTGCATTAAAATAATGTATTATAAATTTATTTGTATAGTATCTTAGTTTTGAAAGGCTAGAACAATTTCAATTGACTTCATAAATTGCATTAGTCTATGGCTTATTCAGCCATGATATACTGAAATTATGAATATGTTGAGGCATAAAGCAATGGCTTATACCTCTGTAGGCTTAGCAAATATTACATTGTACCTTAGCATGATGGGTGAACCTACATTGTGCCATAAGCATGAATTACTATAAAAACATATATTAAACACCATAATATTTGTACAGTAGATTATTACAGAGTTATACTGGGCTAACTGAAAGAGGACTCAGCTTCTTTCAAACAATCTTTTCAAATCATGAAATTACTGTGTTTCATTCAGAATTTTATGGAGCGGGAGGTCCTAATACTATCTTTCCCTTGTTTTTTAATCTTTTTTTTCCAAACAGAAAAAAATATTTTTTTAAAAGAATACAGAATTACAACATGCCTTCTGAATGGAGGTACAAACTGTTTTAAAATCTGACCATCTCTACAACAAGCCAACCTTAAAACAACTAGGCCATACTAATGAAGAACATGATAATGTAGCGATAGTGCATAATTTCCCTCACGAGGCAGCTGAAGTCCATAGTCCACTATCTTGATTTGGGACACAGTAGAGAGTCAGTATGGTGGACTGGTTAAAAGCGTGAGACATGAAACTGAATTCTTGGGTACAAAGCCAGCTGTGGAACTTTGGGCTAGTCACTCCCTTTCAGCCCTAAGCAAGGCGGCAAGAGCAAACCACATTCAAAAATGTTGTCAAGAAAACTGCAGGGACTTGTCTAGGCAACTACCTGGAGTCAAGGCTGATTTAGAGGTCCACATAAACACCATGGCCAGCAATCATAGTATCTGTCGTCATCCATTACTAAACCTAATCATTGATACATTAGTTCATTAGATACATTCCCTCATGGCACAATTATACACATTTAATGTCAACATTATACAGTACATATTTAATTTTAACCATGTTCTTCAGTTATGAGCAGGTGACAAGAAGAGGTTATATCCAATGAATGGTTATGGATATATTGCTTTTTCATTCGGTAAATCAAATGAAACATAAAAATCTAGTAAAGGATATGAGGTCATTTGATTCTGTAGCAATGTAGTTAATCAATAATTTGTTTGGGAGTTTCATATAAGAAGATAATATTCATGAAATGCAAAAATGAAGATTGAGGGAGCTCTAAGAACACTTGGCAGCTGTTGCCAGGGTGGCTTTTATACAGACTCATCTAGTGTTCCAGTTCTACCCATTCCTGAGCCTAGAAGCCTTGCTCATGGTGACCAATCTGTTAGTCACCTCCTATTTGGATTACTGTAACTTATTCTAGATGGGGCTATCCTTGAAGAACATTCAGAAACTGCAGCTGGTCCAAAATGTAGGCAGTTTTTGGTATTTCTTGTTATGCACACTCACGCCCAAAATACTATTGCTCTACAAGTGGCATTGACTCCGAGGAGGCTTCCGGGTGCAATTCAAATTGCTGGTTGTTACCTATAAAGCTCTCATAGCATAGGGCCAGCTTCTTTCTCCCATTGCTTCTGTTTGGTTCACCAGATTTAGTAGAGAGGGCATGCTCCAACAGGTGCCTTCTATCAAACAATGTCATCTTGTTGGACCCTGGAGTTGTGCCTTCTCAATGGCAGTACCTGCCCTGTGGAATAGCATCCCTCTGGAATCATGTTTCTCAACCTTAAGACATCTGGACTTCAATTCCCAGAATTTCCCAGCCAATAATGAAGAATTCTGAGACTGAAGTCCAAAGATTTTAAAGTTGCCAAGGTGGGGAAAAAACCCACTGCTGTAGAGATTTAAATGGACCCAACCCTGTTAGCCTTTCATAAGGCACTGAAGAGCTGGCTGTTTTCCCAAGCATTTGAGTCAGATGAATAGGTGACTTCTGTTGTTATTGACAAGGGGTTGTGGGTTTTTTTGGTGAGTGGATTACTGTCTATCTTTGGCCATTGGGGATTATATGAGATGAATTTTCTGCATTTTAATCTTTGTAAGATGCCCAGAGTCACTTGTGTGAGATAGGTAACTACTGTGTATCATCTCCTTTTAATGACCCCATAATCCCTTGTGGGGTGGAGTCTGGGCAACAGAATGGAGCTGAGTATTTACTGGCCAGATGCCCTTCCTGTCGCCAATGTGGAATTATATTCCGCAGATATATTATCATTGTGCCAAGAGAGAGAAATATCTGTTTCTACCTAGGATCAAGCTCACAGCCTCCCTATTGTGAGGTGAAAGCTCCACCTCTAGGCCACTGCACCACTCATAGGGAACTACCGTATATAAATCAAAGAAAGAAAGAAAGAAAGAAAGAAAGAAAGAAAGAAAGAAAGAAAGAAAGAAAGAAAGAAAGAAAGAA
>JANHFM010005139.1:40650-54404 GCA_032468115.1 Grayia smithii | reverse complement strand
ACCGGTTCGGTGATGTCACAGCATCACCGCTACCTATTCGCGCGAACCGGACCGAACCGGGGGCAACCCACCACTGAATTGGACGTATTAGAAGCTTTATTGGAAGATAGACTGGATTTTGCTGAATCTCATGAATATTTAGCTTTATGGCAAAACTATTTTTAAAATAGGAAATATGTTCTGTTAGAAAGAATGGGCAGGCTGTGTGATAATTACTTTAAATCAATTACTTTGTAATGTTTTCTTACAAAGCAATATAAACAAATTTAGCGTATTTGGATATCCCAGTATGAACCAGATACTTTAGGTGCCTCAAAGAAGTCAGAGTTGCTGAAAATAAATTGGCTTTGCAACTAAGACACTGAAAAAAATGTCTTTAACATTGAAATTACTGATACTTATGACTTACGGAATAAAGAATTAGAATATCTAGGAATGGAATATCAGTGAATGCTTTTTTGAACTTGAAGCTGAAATTCATCCAACAAAAAACATGATTCCAAGTATAATGGTCTTTCTATTTCTTTTTGTTTTTGTTTGCTTTGCTGTTGCAATTTCATAATTAATTTGTTGGATATTACTATTTTTCTGTATCCTTTTTTTCTGTATCTGTCCTTTTTAAAATGCAGTTAAAATTATTTAATAAAATACTAGACTTGGGGCTGCTTTGATTTCATGGTTTTAGGAATCAGGTGTTCTTGTACCTGCCTACATCCTCCCTCCCAAGAGGGTGGGCCTATGCTGGGCCCTCCTTCCTCAGCTCAGCGGCTGCAAGTGATCTTCACGCTTGGCAGTTCATGCTGCCAGTGGGGAGAGGGGGAGTAGAGGATGGGGGACAGGCTTGGCTGTGAATTCCCACAGACTTCAGTACAATCTTTCTGCTTGACTTCCCATGTCTGTCTCCTGAGCTGAGCAGGTGGTGTTCAGCTGCTAGAAATACAAGAGCTCTGGCCTCAGGCTGTTCACATTTGGGCTGCTGTAGACCACAAGTATTCAGACACATGTCCCTTTTACCAGATGGGTTACCCTCCCCCCTGCAATTTGCTTTTAAAGGACTTCTTTTCATGTTGCTTCCTGCAGTTATAAGCCAAAATTTGGGGGGGGAGGGGCAGAGCTACAGAGAACAGCCTTCTGAATTTGCTGCTGTTTCTGTAGAAAATCATTTTTTCCCCCCCTGCATTTTCTTAGCATCCTAAGATAAGACATTGCATTCCTGGATTGGATATTAGATGATCAGCTATTTTTTAAATAAATAAAATAATAACGCTGCTGAACTTTCTGGGCAATAGGCCTAGATTCACAGCAGATCAAAAAGCTTATCAAAGGATAGAATTCAATATGCTTGGAAGTCTGAAGTATTTTTTATGCTTCTGAAATGGATTGTTTATGTATATATTTAAATAAAGAATTTATGTAACAAATGTTAAACAGCTCCCATAGTAGTGAATGGGGCCACAGTGTAGATCTTCTGATGTTTGCAAGACCCCAAAATAAAATATTTTAAAAATAACAAGATCAGAACCACTGCATAAACATGGTGCAGAGGAAATATTTTCTCATTCCCATCAGCTATTATGCAGTACTGAATTACTCTGATTCTATTTCTCCCCTTTTATAATTCCCACATTGTGTAGAGCAAATTCATTGTTGGTACCTTTAAAATATATTGTATGTACATATATACATACATACATACATACATACATACATACATTAATAGTTTTGTCAAAAAACCCAGACCTTATCTGAACATGATTATTGTTCTCATTTACATTTATTTTAGATGAAGTTTTGCCAATTTTCAGGCCACTTGATTCCTCAGAAGACTATATATTCAGGGATATTTGTTGGATCCAGAAACTTTGGCATGGCTTGTAGCACACTGATAGATATGAATGAATTTGCATCCATAGAAACAGCCATTATTTTATTCCAGTAGGTAATAACTACCCTGTTTCCCCCAAAATAAGAAATCCCCTGATAATAAGCCCGACCGGGCTTTTGAGCACATGGCAATAAGGCCAAGCACTTATTTCAGGGTTCAAAAAATATAAGACAGGGTCTTATTTTCAGGAAAACATGGTAAATTCAGAACAGAATGATAAGCAGAGTTGTACAAATATACTGGTAAGTATAAGGAAATCCTGTTGAGCATAGTGGTTAGAAAGCTTTCTCACATAACCTTCCTATCCTTTTTACTTTCTCATGGAAGTCATGAGAGTTTTCTAGGTTTTATTAGAAAATGGTTGGGAATATTTTAATTTGGATTCATGCAACAAATAGTCATGAACTAGACCCCTTGGGCAAAATGATTCTTTTTACTTTGATTCTAATTAAATTTCTTCTTAGGCCACATCCTCTTTAACTAGAATTGGGTAGTCTATGATCATATTAGCTTTCATCAGAAGGAGTTAGGTAACACTTTTTCCAACATGATGCAGCTTCTGAAAGTAAATGCCTGATAAAATTTGTCAGTTGGAAAACATGCTGCCAGACTTCTGATTTTTTTCTCTCTCTCTTTCAGTAATCAATGGCTGTTTTGTGACACAGCTGTTTTCCTCCTACAGCAATTACCAGTTTTCATTGAAGATGGGCAGCATAAACAGTTGTTGGGGGTTTTTTGGAGCATTTAAGGCAGCAAGATTTGTCATCGGGATTTTTTAAACCTTTTTTTTTAATGTTTTCAAAAGGTGGATGATCATAAAGTATATGCATGGGGGTGGAAATTTTAAAAAATCAAAATGGTGGTTGTGATTGTATGTTTAAATATCTTTTTAGCTCAATCTTGTGACACATGTAAAAAGGGTCCTGAACTGGCACACTGCCTCCCCCCCATGGATGCCCATGAGTGTTTCCCACTGACAGATTGTAGGTCTGCTCTCATCTTTAATGATCTCTTGAAATATTCACAGTGCAGAGCTAAAATACATTCTGTATTGACTTTTCCGCAATTATGTTTCAACATTATAGGGTGAATGTTGCACTGTATCTTCTAAAAGATGCAGAATCTGTAATTATTTTTTCAATGCAAGCACAGACTGGGGTTATTATTTTAGATAAAATAGGGGTTTTCTACAGTTACTCATTTTTTCATGCTTGTAAGCTTATAGATGCTTCTTTGTTCACGATGATCCGAAATATACACAACATTTTAAAAAATCTAAACTTGAGCTCTTCCTACAATCTTTTCCCCCCTGTCTCTGGAATTTTCTTTCTGATGAAGAACTAGGGTGGGAGGAGGAAAGTTTACCGATTCTGCAGCTGCATTATTCACCACATCTGGAAGCAGTTTACTTATGTAGCTCTCTCCATTCCAACAGGCCCAAATCTGGATTCTGTACTGTTTGTAATCACGGAGAAAGGAAGGAAAAAAGTAATTTCCAAGTAAAACATCGAAGATTTTTTTAAAACAATTCTGCCTCAAATTAGTTTTGAAGAAACTAAAAAGGACCTTGAAGTATCTCGCATGTACGATTTCAGTGGGAATCCCAGGAGAAAAGTGGTTCTGACATGAATGTTTATTACACTGAATCAGCCAGCTACCCACAGCAACTGCTTGCTTGAAGTTATTTTTCTGGAGAAAAAAAAGTCCACAATTGCTCTGCTGTTGCCTTGAAAGGTAAAACTTTGAATTTTATTGAAAATGGAGTATTTACAGTTTTCTTTTCTTACTATTGTGTCTAGAGTTTGTCAGCCTTTAGGAAAAAAATCCCAAGTATTGAAATGTCAGCAAAGTACTGAGCTAGTATGATCTCATTTTTGAAAAAGAAAACTCTAGTATTGTTCTTAAATTGTTTTAATTATTAAGTAAAAGTGGGCATTAGAAATTTCTAGATGTAATTATTTGTTTACAGAAAATTTTGCATTAACTTTGATTTGCATTTGAACTTTGCATGTGTCTTATGTACACCAGAAATTAAAGAAATTAATTCGTTGTGTGTGGAATGAATGATTAAATTATGAGTATGTTTGCTATATTGAGAACTACTCCCTAAATGTAAAATCTCTGTGCATGTCATTTAATATTATTAAATACATTACTTAATGGATTTATTATCAAATACTAATTCTGTAGGTTGTTACAAAACCTAAAAAATATGACAAGAACTAACAGTATTACTAGTTGAGGATAATCACCATTATGTAATGGCCACATTTAATTTTCATAGTTGTCATGATTTTCTTGCTAATACTATGGCAAAATAATGCTTACCCTTTCTTTATTTACTACTTTTCAGTATTATGTTAGGTACAACACTGAAATTTATTTAAATATAAACTTGAGTTATTTTTCCTAAGATGATTGAGGGAGAGTACTATAAACTGAGGGCAAAGTTAAAGTTTGCTATTTACAGTATTTTATAGTATAAAACAGTGTTTCTCAACATTAGCAACTTGTCCATGTTGTCTGGAGAATTCTGGGAGTTGAAGTCCACACATTTTACACTTGTCAAGGTTGAAATACATTGGTATAAAGAACGGTGAGAGACAGCTCTTCATTTATGTAGATCAGGGGCGGGTTCCAAATCCCATCGCTACCGGTTCGCTTGTGTGCGCGCGCTTGTGTACATGCGCTTGTGTATGTGTGCTTGTGTGTGCACACTTGTATGCATGCATGGCACTTCTGCACATGCGCAGAAGCATCCAGGTGGATGGGCGGAACCTCCCACCGCCACCGCTACCGGTTCACCCGATCCGGTGTGAACCGGTAGCAACCCACCACTGATGTAGATGTACCTGTAGCTACAGTAGTTAGCAGACAGAATATATATACTTGCTGCTTCATTGTTAATTGTTAATTGTTGAAGAGAGAGAAACAAGCAAACAAAAAAAAAAGAGTAGAAAGTGTTGACTAAATTATGGTGGAGTACAATAAGAAAGAAACTGCATCCCTTCAAGCTTTGTTTATATATTTCAGGTTCAAACATATTTAAGTTAGACCTGTAGAGGTCTCAGTATATATATGGTAGATTTGATATTTTTGTTATGTTTTAATTTTATGATTTTTCCCTCTTATTTCATTCACAGGTTGCAAACAAATGAAAGGGCCATATGGCTTTATTACGAAAAAGTAAGATATCTTCAGAAAAAGATAGTGTAATTTAAGAGTCCCTATCTTTTTTTGCTCTTAGGGATTTTTATTTTGCAAACATGTAATGAGCACTCTTGTAAAACGGCTGTGGGAAGGGAACTTTCCCACCCACAAGACAGCTTCTATTGAGGGCAGAGCCAGTTATACAGATGTACCAAAATGTTGTCTACTCTAGCCCACCCCTTTCCATAAAATGCACGGTCCTACATTTCTGAATGGAAAAGAAATGCACTTACAACCAATATGCTGGGGTGCCCAATCCTTTGTTTGTATTTTCTAAAATTAATACATATAATTGGAGCCAGAGACATGAAAATAATGTTTTATGCACTCTATTGGTGATCATTAGGTTCCATGTTTAAAATTGAAGTCTTTAAAGGAAGTCAATGCTTCCATGCAAATTGGTAAAAATGAGCAGTTTACATATATGGTTGATGTAATTGGTGGCTAAACATTAGAAATGAGAACATAGAGTGAGCTGCAGAAAAGAAAGTAAGATAAGTCTAATATTATGTGACAAAGAGCAAAGATCAGATGCTCTTAGATGTTACTCCGTTACTATCCTGAAGCTTCTGGAGGCATGTTCTTGATCACTTGTAAGAAATTTCTGCCTTCGTACAGGTAGTCCTTGACTTATGACCAGTTGTTTAATGACTGTGTGAAGTTATCATGGAGCCCCCCTCCCCCAAAGCTTCTTATGATCCAGTTTTGAAATTTTGACATGGGGTCATTTTGGGTGCTTGGCAATGGGCCCGATGATCACATCATCATGATTTATGTGGTTTTACCAGAAACTCGCATTTACTTCCAGTTTGTGACAAAAACTGGCCCGTTGCAAACAATGTGTTTGCTAACGACTGACACATTCATTTACTGAACACAGCAAAAAAGGTTGCAAAACTGGATCCAGTCATGTGATGATTTGGTTTACACCTATCACAACTAACAACCATAATTAACAGGCTCAATTATGGTCATAATTTGAGGGCTATTGTAAGAGGTGATCAAATTTTAGCATTTCATTCTGACATTTAGGGGTGTTCTTTAATAGCTCCCAAGGCAACAAGAGACACATTAAAATTAGTGTGCCTCTTGTTGCCTTTGAGGCTATTAAAAAACACCCCTATATGTCAGAATTTCCAAGGCAAAAATCAACAGTATTTGAGGATGTTGACAAGGGTAAGAGATAAGAAACATGTTTACTTAAGAGTTTTTCTCTGGAATATTTTAAAAGAGAATTGAATAGTCCAGGAAGAAGGTGTTGGAGATTTGAATTCAGTAAAAAGCTCTTGAAATTAAGCAAACTGCTGAAAGTATACTAAATAACTGGGTACCACTGAAAAAAAAAGATAAATATTCATAATCTAGTTTCCTTGGTTGGAGAGAATAGCTGTAACTATAATGAATGCTAATAAACATTACATAATGCTTAATGAATTTATTATGAATACTAATATATATTACATAACACAGATTATTACAATGTACCTTTGTTTGAAGTAAAGGTAGATTCATTAGGACATACAAACGTAGAAGTGCCTAATTTTTATCTAAACTACATTTTGCAGAGAGAAAAGCACAAAAAAGAGTGAGACAATAAGTTAATTAAATGGGTCTGTTTAAACACTGAGGCACATTTAACTAACCATAGGCCATATGAAAGAAAAACATGAAGACAAAATACGAAGTCCCTTCTCCTTATCCATCTCTCACCATTGTTCCTTGTTGTCAAAATAGCCACATAGGTACAAAGCTAAAGAGATGCAATTGTTGAACAGAAGCAACTTTTCCAATTTGCCTTTGATGTCTGGCAACTGCTTTTCTGATATCATTTAAAATTCTATATGGAAGTAACAAGGGGATGCGGTGGCTCAGTGGCTAAGATGCTGAGTTTGTCAATTGAAAGGTCGGCAGTTCACCGATTCGAATCCCTAGTGCAGGGATCTGCAATCTTATACACTCAAAGAGCCACTTGGGCCTGTTTCCCACAGAAAACAAAACACCGGGAGCTACAAAACCTGGGTGGGCGTGGCCAATTTGACATCACTCACTCCCACCCAGTCACATTTATTTATTTATTTATTTATTTATTTATTTATTTATTTATTTATTTATTTATTTATTTGATTTATATGCAGCCCTTCTCTTGAAAGACTCGGGGTGGCTTACAACATCAAACATATAATTGGAGCCAGAGACATGAAAATAATGTTTTGTGCACATGACACCCTCCCAGCCACACCTACCCAGGTTTTGTGGCTCCAGATATTTTCTTTTAAACAGGTCTTTCTCTCCTCCTCCCTCTCTCTCTTTCTTCCTCCCTCTCATCTTTCTCCCTCTCTCTTTCTCCTGCTTTCTCTCTCTCTCTCTTCCTCCCTCCCTCATCTTTCTCCCTCTCTCATCTTTCCCCTCTCATCTTTCACCCTCCCTCTCTCAATTCTCCCTCTCTTTCTCTCATCTTTCTCACACTCTTTCTCATCTGTCTCTCATCTCTCTACCCCTCTCTCTCTACCGCTCATGTGTGTGTGTGTGTGTGTGTGTGTGTGTGTGAGGGGAGGGGAGGGGCCACCCAGTGGTGGGATCATCAACAGGGAGCCACAGGAGAGGGCCCAAAGAGCGGCATGTAGCTCTAGAGCTGCACTTTGTTGACCCCTGCCCTAGTGCCATGTAATGGGGTGAGCTCCCGTTCCTTGTCCCAGCTTCTGCCAATCTAGCAGTTTGAAAGCACACAAAAAACGCAAGTAGAAAAATAGGGACCACCTTTGATGGGAAGGTAACAGCACTCCATGCGCCTTTGGTATTTAGTCGTGCTGGACACATGACCATGGAGACATCTTTGGACAGTGCTGTCTCTTCGGCTTTGAAACGGAGATGAGCACCACCCCCTAGAGTTGGGAACGACTAGCACATATGTGCGAGTGGAAACTTTACCTTTACCTTTTATGGAAGGTAACACATAGGCACCCTGCTTCCAATGGGATTATTTAGAATTTTAATTCAACAGTTTGGGCATTTTAAATTGTGATAAGAGATGATGATTTAGTGTGGAGAAAAATAGACTTGAAAAATTACACACACGCACACACATATCTCCTTATCCTTTCCCTACTTATAGTACTGCCCTTTAGAAATATATTTTCTGCTAAAATATAGTGCAGGAATTCAAAAAATGTACGTGTTAAGACTTGACATATAGCCAATGTACTATTTTTTAAAAACTCAGATCTATAAATAATTCTAGTGGAATTAATTGAATTTCTGAGTCAGATTCATATTGTCCTCATCCTTAAATGTCCTATGACAAAATATCAATCAGATGATGATTGTATGATGGTAAACTCTCACTTTTGGCGTCACCAATACTTTCATTTAATCCCATGGTACTTACATATGAATAGAAATAATTTCATGGGAAAATGTTTACATTTGTAACATTTATCTTCAGGTCAGTTAAAGATTCATTGAAATATAATACAGTATTTGTAGCCAACTGTACATAATAAATCATGCAGTTAATATATAAAGTTAAAATCCAATTGCATTTATTTATTAGTCATGGAGCATACTAATGAAAATATTTGTGCTGCAAATTATGTATATGTGATCGATTGAACAGCTTTCTTTATGTTTCAGTTAATCAGATCCTACTATTCCTTCTTGTTTTGACTCTCTGTGTTATTCTGTATAATAAAGTTCAAAAGATGCCATCTGCTATTCTGAATAATGAATCCAGTAAGCACCTATTTTTATTTTTTATGTTACTGAGACCCGTCATATGCTTTGTTGGTAGCATTATAACCCATATTAAAGTTACCTTTCAAACTAGTACAGAAAGAGCCTTGTAATTACAGCTGCTTTCTTTCTTTTAGTAATGCCTCTGAACATTTTGTACAGCTTAATGGCTACTGATTCTGCAGATTGAGAATTATGGCACATGTAGTGCCTACAACTGGTTGAGAAAGGCTTGTATCATTAAATGCTGCATGTAAAATCTGTGGGGTAGGGTAGCCATAAGAGAAGGAATATGGAACTAGTAACAGATAATTGAGCTTGCATAAGAAATACAGGACCATGTAATGTAATTAACAGAGGCTTAGAAGTATATTAACTTTCAACAAATTCTCAACACTTTCTGAGGCTTTTGTAAAATGCTTATTGCTTAATGCAACAGAACTAAATAAATCGCAATATATATGATAATTCATGCTTCTTCTACTGCCGTTACTACTCTCACTGCTATTACTTACTCCCACTATTAGTTGATTTGGAGAGCGTAGAGGAGATGGAAGAAGAAATTCCAGTTGTGCTATGTGCTGCTGCAGGCAGAATGGGTGCAACAATAGCTGCAATCAACAGCATTTATACCAACACGGATTCAAATGTCTTGTTCTACATAGTTGGGATAAAGAGCAGCATCCCACATATCAGGTAAAATTACACAGTGCTGTAATATAAGTGAGTGACGGTATAATCCCTTACCCAAGAAAGTTTATTACCCCAATTGAAGGCTACATATTTATTTATTTATTTATTTGCAATATACAGAATGCACTGGGCAATATCAGCCCATTAAAGCAAATTAGTGTTTTTCAACCTTGGCAACTTTAAGAAGTGCAGACTTTCAGTTCCCAGAATTCCCCAGCTAGAAGTTCCTCAGCCAACATCTTAAGAGTTGAAATCCACACTCCATACATCTTAAAGTTGCCATGGTTGAGAAACACTATTGTGGTGAATAATAATATCAATAAGACAACATAAAATCAAAACCACAAAATTATCAAAGTAAAAATCTTCATTAGGTATCATAATGCCAGGAACTGATCTGTTGTAATGAACCAGTGTCTGGATAATTATATTTGGGCAGAAGTATAGGTTTAGCACAGGACAGGATAGGTTTAGCACAGGACAGGATAGGTTTAGCACAGTGAAGGACATGGACTGATTAGGTGGAAAAGGATAGTGGAGGATTCTCTAAGAGTGTTTCCAGATAGAGGCCACCTAGGCTAGTTCACCCAAATATACAGTATTACAGCATGCAGTTCTCTTTCCTTTATATATTATTTTTCTACAAAAAGTGGGAGGGAAATGGTAAGAATGAACAGGGGCATTATTAAAAAAGTGTTTGTAAAATTCTAAGGCTTCTATAAAGTCTTGTCTGAAAAGGGTGCTTTTTAATAAGGCTTTATTGTGTAATTATTCTCCTATATTTACAGAATTTTACCAATTGTGTCTTTAATGTGTAACCATCCCTGTAATGGTGGCTACCTAGAAATCACCAGAGCTGAATGATTGGAAGTTTCTCCTGGCAAAAACCCGATTTATTCTTCCCTTTGCTCTTTCTTTTTAAATTTGTTTCTTTGGTACAGCTTTGAAGCTACAATTCCCTCGTATCATGAATCGATGTTTGAGACTATTGGATTCCAAGGCTTTATGCTACTAGTTAACCTAAATACTAGATTTTCTGATACTAAACACTAAAATTACTAATTAAGGCCAGTAAATACAATAATTAAAACTAAATAAAAGTAACTTACGGTAAATTAAAAGTTAATAGCTCACTAAAAAAAGCTGTTCCTCTCTGTAACCAGCCCACTCCTTCTGTCTTTTGTCTTTCTATACAGTACTGTAAATATCAGTTTGGGAGGGGAAAACTGAACAGCTGCACTGTGTTATTTGATCCCTAGCTCAAGGTGTCATCCATCTGGAAGCCGCCTTTTTAGATGAAAGGACATGAAGTTGTTGGGTCATTACCATATTTCAGATGGTAGTGTGCATAAATTACACAATTCAAAATGATTTCTAAAACTTAATGCACTAATAAGCAATTAGAGCAAGTGCAGAATGTTGCTATTTAGCCAATTTTAATTGTATATGGAGTTTATCTTATGGAAAGTTTATCTTAGTAAACTGAAAAGTTAAGAAACATTAGATGATTAACGAATGTCATATAAAGTATTTAGAAAAATCTCTCATTTTATAGTGTTAATAACGAAGTACAATTTGCTACTTAGGCTGTGAGCAATATTCAGTTAAGAGATAAACTATAATGCTCAGACCAAGGTTTACAAAATGAAAGAATAATAGCAACTATTTACCACTCTATATTTATTGCTTTATAAATCTAACATGCTTCTATCTGTTCTGCATTTCAGGCAATGGATTGAAAACTCTAAACTGAAAGATATCAAGTTTAAAATTGTGGAATTCAATCCTATGGTGCTTAAAGGGAAAATCAGACCAGACGCAACACGGCCTGAATTACTTCAGCCTGTGAGTATGCAAAACTTCCTTTATTAGAAAAAACTTATGAGAGAAGGGAGGTGCATAATTTAAAGTTCATGAAACTGCATATGCTAATGTAGTCTCAAAGATTTCTAACAATTCATATTAAAATGTAATTTTAAATGTGTAAATAAGGAAAAATTATAAATTTTAAAAACATACTACAAACCTTAGTTCTAGCAATATATTCTTCAACAGTTTTACTACAGACTGGGATGAGGAGGAGGAAATGCCAATCAAATTTGCTGATGAAGCAAAATTGAAGAAGAGAGCTAATAGGATTAGGCTGGCACTTCATATTTAAGATAAAAAATGTGTGTGAATGAATAGAGCACCTGATTGCAACTGTTTAAAGCAACTGTGGCTTTTTTGCATTATAATTTATTTTATTTATTTAGAAAATTTATATTGTCACCTACTCGCACATGGCGACTCAAGGCGGCTCTCATAAACCTATCATAAAACTTATTGTGTGTCAGTATTGATATGACTGCTAAAAATACAAATGCCAGCTTAGGCTGCTATACACTAAACATATAATTGCAAAATCAGAAGAAGTAATAATTCCACTCAACTTCGCATTGGTCAGACCCAACCTTGAGTATAAGTGCAGTTCAGGGTATTTTTTTTCAGGATTCAGATAAACTGAAATAGGTTCAGAGAAGGGCAGTAAGGATGTCCAAGGAGTTAGAAACTGAAAATAATTTGAGGGATCTGGGAATAAGAAGACTGAGAGGATATAACAGCACCCTTTAATTAGTTGGGGAAAACAAAACACCAATAGAATTACACTGAAATATAGAAACCAAAGATCAAGCAGTTTTTTTTAAAAAAATAATTATTGTGCCTTTATTGTCTTTATAGGCAGTGAACATATCTAATACTTCTTTCTCCTCCTGTTTTCCTCACAACAACCTTGTGAGGCGAGTTGGGCTAAGAGAGTGTGACCAGCCCAAAGATACCCAGCTGCTTTTCATGCCTAAAATAGAGTAGAACTCACTTACTCTTGATTTCTAGCCTGGTGCCTGAACCACTAGAGCCAAACTAGCCTTCAGTTCTCACCTTTCAACTTTCCCAATGCAGGATATGAAATAATGGATTTATGTTAGAGAAAATTGTTGAATGCAGTAGAAGGGCCCTGAAATTCTCTTAATTTTTCTTGGCAAAAACTGCAGTCAACAGAGATATGTTCAGATAATCTCCCAAACACTAGAGACCGTAGATTCCAGTAGCCCAAAGAAGAGAAAAAGAGAACAAGAGTAACAACAGATGATTTAAATTGCAAATATGCACACAAACCAAAATTCCACTGGTGTACATTACGTGGGTGTTTGCTTGTTTGTGGTGGAGGTTATACATATTGTGTGAAAGATAGATATTTACATAAAATAATACTATCTAATAAACTAGATACAAAGAATTTGTATTGTCTACTTTGTTAATATTTTTTTAAAACATTCAACAGCTAAACTTTGTTCGATTTTACCTCCCTCTACTTACCCATGAACATGAAAAAGTGATTTATCTTGATGATGATGTGATTGTACAAGGTAAGTTATGAAAAAAAATCCTGTTTTTTCCTAATAACAGTGTTTGCAAAATATTTATGTCATTGTTACAACTTTGCTCTGTCTTATACATCTGAATACATTTGAAAGTAGTTGCAAGGTTCTTATAAAGAAATTCCTAGAGGCTTTTTAAGTTTTATATCAGAATATATAAAGGCAATTAATAACATTTCTTGAGGGAGGAAACAAACCTTGTTTTTTCTGCAGGAGACATCCAAGATCTATATGATACGAAGTTAACCCGAGGACATGCTGCAGCTTTTTCAGATGACTGTGATCTACCTTCAACTCATGAAATGGTTAGAAGTGTAGGAATGCAGGTAAAAAAAAAAAAGAAGACATTTCTAAAACATATTGTTTGATTAGGTGGTGGTAGTGGGATTGTATTTGTCCCTAGGTTAATCTTAGAAGTTTAGTGGAGTTGGCTTATATTTGGATGAGAGACTTCCAGGGCTACAAGGCTGTACTGGGATAGTGAAAAAAATAATAAAACAATCTTGGAAGAACTTCTGTAGGGATGCCCAGAAATCTACATAGATTATTCAAGAGTCAGACGAGAGACGTATTTTTAGTGCAGGAATGTGCAGTAGTGTAACTAGTTAATTTGTTTTGTTTTGTGCTTCACTAATACTATAAGGGAAGGACGTTGAGGCAGAAAAGACCTCTATAAATGGGCTTGAGATTTTTGATGAATGCTACCTGCTTTTAAAGGTTTATAAATGTGATATCTCCCCTTAGTGTAAAACAGACTAGGGCCGTGATGGTGAACCTATGGCAAGTGTGCCACAGGTGGAACACAACACCCTATCTGT
>JANHFM010005138.1:327281-341129 GCA_032468115.1 Grayia smithii | reverse complement strand
CAGGTAAACTCCAGGGGGCCATCTTCTGGGGTCTTCAGGGAGCTACTGGCCCACCAAGCAATCCCGGCCAGAGTTCCCAGACCCAACCTCCTAGCCCGGGAGTCCATGGTCGGCCCAAATAAAACTGGGCCGAAACCGTTGATAAAAAAGCCAACCACCAACAAGAACATACACCGCCCATGCCGCCACGAATGGATCCAGGCCTCCTCTGCCCGTCCTTCAGCCTGCGCCGTCGGCCTCACCACCACCGGTGCAGCTCCGTTGCAGCCACAGCCCGATGACACAAACGCGGCATCGGCTGGCCTAGCCCCCCCCGGGGTCCACCACCTCCCTAGTGGCCCCCCCGGGGGGTCCGCAGGCCAGACCGCCGCCGCTGCTGCCGTCGCTGCCATCACCGCCACCACTGCCACCACCAGGGGGATGAGAAAACGGCAACGCAGAGGAGGAGGCCCGCAGGGAGGCCCGGGCCCAGCCGCCCCCTCTTGCGACGCTCCACTCCGTTCCCGTCGCCGATCCGCCGCTCTGCCGCTCACCTCAGGTAAGATAGTCCTGGAGCCAAAGTGCTCGAAATAAGCCTGGGGGAGCTCCGATGCGGGAAAAGGGGGCCGACGATGCCAAACGGCCCCCAATTACGCCCCCTTAGCCCATAAAGTCCCCCAAATCGCGCCACGGTTCAAACCGGAGCGTCCATTGCCGCGCATGCGCAGAAGAAGTAGTTTTTTTTTACCACTTACACTATTTGATTCTGTACCAGTTGAAGTTTCCAAATGCTCTTCAGGGGCAGCCCCATGTAGAGTGTGTTGCAGTAGTCTAAATGAGACTACTCATTTAGGGCATAAGCGACTAAGTAGAGCCTTGTGGGAGGGATGCGGTGGCTCAGTGGCTAAGACACTGAGCTTGTTGATCGAAAGGTTGGCAGTTCGGTGGTTCAAATCCCTAGTGCCATGTAACAGGGTGAGCTCCCGTTACTTGTCTCAGCTTCTGCCAACCTAGCAATTCGAAAGCATGTTAAAAAAAAATACAAATAGAAAAATAGGGACCACCTTTGGTGGGAAGGTAACAGCGTTCTGTGTGCCTTTGGCATTTAGTCATGCGGGCCACATGACCACAAAGACGTCTTCGTACAGTGCTGGCGCTTCAGCTTTGAAACAAAGATGAGCACCGCCCCCTAGAGTCGGGAAATTAGCACATATGTGCGAGGGGAACCTTTACTTTTACCTTAGAGTCTTGTAGTCCTGAAAGGGACACAACTGACACATAATATGAAGCTGTGCCAAGGCCTTTTAACCATGGCTGCTATCTGCTCTTTGAGCAGGAGCTGTGAGTCTAGGAGGATCCCCAGTTTGTGCACTGAATCTGTACCAGGGTAGTGCAACCCCATCCAGAACTAAAGACAGAAGAATCTTATCTCCAGAGGGTCCAAATAACTACAGATACTCACTCGGTCTTGCTGGGACTCCATCCAGCCCCAACAGCCTCCAAACACTGGGATAGGACATTCACACCATCACTCAAGGGGCCCAGGGTAGAGATATAAAGCTGGGTGTCATCAGCGTACTGATGATATATCATCCAGAACAACAGATCACCTCACCCAGTAGCCTCATGTAAATATTAAACAGAAGGGGAGAGGAAATTGAACCCCGAGGCACCATACAATGTAGGGGCTGTGAGCTGGATCTCACTCCCTCAATCAACACTAAGTGGACTGACTGCGGAGAAAGGAGGAAAACCAGCACAATAAAGTATTGTCTGTTATCAGTCCCGGAAGCTGGCTCAGAAAAATACCATGATCAGCTGAGTAAAATCAAAATAGTGGAAAGTTTGCTGAAGATCAAGCCAATTTTTTTTTCTGTCTTTGGATTTCAAAACAGTTCTGTGGAAATCTTCTTTTCATTTTGAAACACTTATCTCCATTTGTTTCAGTTAATAAAATGAATGTGTCACACCCACAATTTCCCAACATCTATAAATAATGTTCCCAGGAATGCTTAGTCTCACTTTACAGGAAGGCACTTAGAAGACTCTCATCTACGTTGCAAGAGCTTCTGAAAAGGTAAGGTAAATCATTTATGTTTAAATCAAAATCCAGAGCGTTGTATTCTTTTCTAACAAACTGCCCCATAATAATCTTTTCCCAGAAATTTTTCTTGGTATCAGTCAGGGAGTTGTACTATTTTGAGGTTATCTGGGCCTTTGCCCTTCTGTGTTTTTGAAGATAGAAAAATTTGCCTTTTTGCAAGCATTGATCATCTCTGACTTCTCAACAACTATTACAAGGGACTCTAAGGTAACATCCATCCAAATGAATAAAAAAAATATGTTGGAAACTGAGCACAGACAGTAGTTTATAAAACGATATAGCTGTACAATGATGTCCAGCAGTACTGCAAGGAAAATCACAGCCCACCACTTGACACCACATATGTATCTGAATGGTTTTGTGAATCTTTGTATGTCCTGTTACCTCTTGCAGCATTATATGCAACATAAAATATACTGACAGAAATTTAAACTTTCTTTTTCAGATCCAGCAGCACAACTTTCTAATGGATCCCCAAAATTCTTACGATTCTTTAGTAAGGGGCATTCTGTCCATCGATGTCACAGGAGATTTCAATCTTTGTGAGCTTTTGCTCACAGGAGACCGAGTCTTCCCATTGCTTGTAGATTCCAAGGGCCAAGTTCTCTTGGCTGCATCCCAATATGGGAAAGGCCGGATAGTGGTCACTGCGCATGAAGTCATGATACAGCTTCCCCAATTCTTGCCATTCATTAAAAATGCTCTGGAGTGGCTCAGACCTTCCCCAACGGCACTCATAGGAGTCCATAGAAGCCTGGATGCCCTCTCCAAATTGCTCCTCAGTAGTGGTATTAAAGTTCAACCAGATACAACACTTGGGGACTCCCTTGGAGTATTCTGCAGAGATGCCTACAATGATGTGCAGGCTGATGACCTCGTGCAGTTCGTAAAGAGAGGTGGTGGACTGCTCATTGGTGGCCAAGCTTGGCACTGGTCATATCAACATGGGAAGGAGGCAGTCCTGGGTCGTTTTCCTGGAAACCTGGTGACCAGTGTGGCTGGAGTTTATTTCACTGGCAATGTGGGAGAAAATGGTGTTTTCTCTGTGTCTGAAAAAATTCCCAGGATTCCCCTCATCACTGAGTAAATATTACTGCATCTCGTTTTCAATGGTTATTAATCCTATATAAAACAGTGGATTTTTTGTAACCCGTGTCCCAGTTATTTAAGGTTTGCAAAATGGGCTACCCCATATTAAGCAATTGTCTCATTCCAAAAATTATTTTTGGGAATGTTGGATTGTATGCCATGTGCTTGTACAAATATAGTGGCTGCTAACTTGTATAGCAGTCTCCATGAAGAATGGGATTACTGTACTTCTAGACTGGGAAGGCAGGAACAAACTAACATATATCTAATTTAATAATCATTAACAAGGGGATTGAAAATGATGTTTTAATCGTATTTTCTATTTATGCTTTCGAAGCAAGGATATTGAACTTTACAATAAAGTCCAATGTCTCTCAAATTGAAAAGACTTTCAGTTTCATATACCATGACTATAAATTAGTTTCATTCACCCAGCGTGAATTGAGTGGACTGGGGAAAATGCATCCAGCCTTATTGGTTTCCTCAATTATTTGACAAGAACACAAGTGATGCATTTATTTTGGAATTATTTCTACAGATTCTTTAAATTCTACCTGAATAAAAGATATTCAGAGTTAAAAGAAAATTTATATTTCTTCCCTGTCAAAAATGACAAACACACTCTACAAATGAGATAGGACCAATAGTACAGCAGGTAGCTTCCTCCTCCTCCTCCTCCTCCTCCTCCTCCTCCTCCTCCTCCTCCTCCTCCTCCTCCTCCTCCTCCTCCTTCTTCTTCTTCATCCTCCTAAGGCTGCCATTCCAAGTTCCAATGAGATTATCTGAGGAGCCAAGGCATACTTTAAATATTCTTTGTAAGAATGAAGAGATCCATCTTCAATGGGTGAGATTGAACAAGGAATTCCAGTCCAACTGTCATGTCCCAAATTGCATAGTTGCTATTGTATAGTTATATCCTCTTATTTGTTTCAATGACAGAGAATTAACTGTGGGGAGGTTTGCTGGATAAGGCAAACCAACAAAACATACATTTGCCTTCCCTTCCTGGAAGCCATCCAGTAGGAAACTGAATTTATCAGAGTCCCTGCTGGCATTTTCTGAACCAGTTTTATCATGGTCCTTCCCTGATTTTGATTTGGATGTATATCAATATTTTAAAATATATGCATATAGACATTATTCAGTGCTTGGTTATAAGCTAATACCAAGTTTAAGAAAGAAATAAAAGAGTTCCAATATTTACAAAAGAGATTCTTGCCATAGTTGCAGTAGTTTCCATCTTTTCCACTGTACATAGCACTCGTTTCTATTAATAGCAGCAAAATTTATGGAATTTTCCACAACTAATTTTAATGGTTGTCATAAAAGTTGGTTTCCCAAAAAGTTGTAATTTGCTACAGGCTAAGTGGTGTTATTTGTACAATTATTTTAGGTTGACCATGATTTCTTATGAGCCATTGGCAGATTTACTACCCAAAGTGATTCCCTGAAGAGAACAGATCTGACTTACGGCCAGGGAGCTTGCTAGAGGGCCTGTACTGGTACTTATCAACAGATCCTATTTCAACCTAATGGCACATTTCAAGGGTCACAAAATGTAAAAAAAGGATACAGCCAGTCACAGGAAGGCAACCTTCTTAAACTATCTAGATCTTCCACAGACATGATTCTTTTGCATAGAGGG
Source organism: Grayia smithii (assembly GCA_032468115.1). Taxonomy (NCBI): domain Eukaryota; kingdom Metazoa; phylum Chordata; class Lepidosauria; order Squamata; family Grayiidae; genus Grayia; species Grayia smithii. Next base: position 336,312 of record JANHFM010005138.1, on the reverse strand, counting down.
GAGGTACTACCACAATTAAAAGCCCTGCTTTTCTCCTCAATGTATTTCAGTCTCTGAATGATCTGTGTTATTTACGAAAATGAAAAAGAGAAATATACATGAGTGATGCTTAAGAAGGCTTCCTGTAAATGGAAATCCAAAACCATTCAATCTTCAGCTTGATGCTCTTTGGAGAATAAATCATTTCGTCTCATGAAACAACATCCAGAAACATTGACTGACACTTTCTGCTAGATCTGGAAAACTCCAAATTAATTTTGGGCATTATAACATTTAAATATCAAATATATAGAAGTTCATTTACAGATTATCTTAGACCTAGTGGCATGATTCACTGGCATCTGTCTTAGTAAACTTGAGATGAATGCATATATTATTTTGCTTATAACTTGGCAATCATTTTGCCTGGGTTCCTCATTTCCCTTTAGAATCCACAACAAAACCTGTTTCCAAAGACTCATTTTATGCTTCTCCTTTGAACTCTGGCCCCAAGAGATCCATAAAGAGCTCAACATTCTCCTTTTAGAAGGGCTAACATAAAGTGCTACACATAGCTGCAGTGGCATTGATGGAATTGCACTGGGGAATAAATCAACATTCAAAAAGCCTTATTAACATATTTTGAGATTTGAATGAAATTGGGGGAATTTAATTAAGGTTTCTATGGCAGCATTATATAATAATTATTTATTCCTTGCTACGGCCAATGTGAAGCTGGAGTGGAATTCTAATGGGCTCTTCAGTCTGCTGGATGCTAAGCAGGAAAGGGAAATAAGCAGAATTAAAGTTTAGAGCTCTCCTACTTCAATTGCATTTGTTGTGAGTAAACTGTGCTCTCTCCATTTCATGTACAAAAAATAGTCAAAATAGTTAATGAGACAGAGATAAGAAAATACGGTTTGTTAATAGTACCCATTTTATTCATGTTGTTCATAAGAAAACAATCCAAAACATACAGTATAATAAGGCCATATTGTCTTTTATTCCATGTCAGTTTTGGGTGGGTTCTTGTCCAATCAAATAACATTTTGAACTTTTCAAGGTGTACCAATATCTAAGTACCTGTATCTGATCTGCTTCATCTTCCCATATATTTGGACTTTAAATCAAACTTTTTAATGGCTTTTCCTTGATTTCACATCATAATAGACTTCATGACAATTCAAAAACTTACAGAACCTTAACTTTTGTGGCATCAATCCAGTGTCGATATGGGAATCTATATATCTGTGGGTACTTTATGTGTGAGTTGAGCCTTTGAATCCTGGTCTCAAATGGTAATTCTGTTGACTCAGAATCAGTGTTTGAGTAAAGGTGTGTTAATATATGTGACTTCAGCCTATACCTGGTATATCTTGCTACAGGTGTGGTTTATACACACAAGATCTAATCGCTTTGGAAAAGAAATAGATTTATTTCTTCAATTTATAATGTACTTGGATATCCCTTGCTGGTAGAATGCAGTGCCTCTACTTTTCTGAGCATACTATAAAATAAGAGTGAATATTATACATTAATTATACTTCCAAAATAGGACTGGGAAACTCTAATCCCTTTTTGCTTGGAAATCTGAGAAAATATCTTTAGTCTCACCTATCTCATAGAGGTATTATGGAGTGTGCAATGTTGTTACATGGCATAGAAACCATTTCATAAATCATTGAAGATCAGAGGAGATCGTATACAAATCTTGCTATCCTGATTTGAGTATGATGAAGAATAACTGAAGATTGAATTCTTTATTGAATTCTTTATTGGCCAAGTGTGATTGGATACACAAGGAATTTGTCTTTGGTGCATATACTGTGTCTTGGTATACATTGCTCTATAGCATCATTTTAAGGGTAGGAGTTGAAACAATCTATGTCCAGGATGCGTGGGGTCTGTAAATATTTTCACAGACCTCTTTTTGACTCATGCAGTATACAGGTCCTCAATGGAAGGCAGGTTGGTAGTAACTGTTTTTTCTGCAGTTCTAATTATCCTCTGAAGTCTGTGACTGTCTCGTTGGGTTGCAGAACCAAACCAGACAGTTATAGAAGTGCAGATGACAGATTCCTCTGTAGAACTGTACCAGCAGCTCCTTGGGGAGTTTGAGCTTTCTGAGTTGGCGCAGAAAGAACATTCTTTGTTGTGCTTTTTTGATGACATTTTTTATGTTAGGTGTCCATTTTAGGTCTTGAGGTCTGGAAGGAAGGAAGGAAGGAAGGAAATATGGCAAGCTACATTACAACTCAAAAAATATTCTACCCATACTAAGATTTTTGAAAATAGCTTGATTTTTCAACCTCTACCATTGAATTCACATTTTAACAAATATGTTTTTCTGGAACAAGAATTTTTTTAATATTCTTCTCTTTGGAAAAAAACTGTGCATCCCCTCTGAAGGCATGACAAGTTTTAAAGTCCAAATATATTAAGCATAGATCTTCATGTCCATCCTTGAAAGCTGCTAGGAATGTTTGCTTGCTAATAGGTAATGTTTGGTTTTTAAACCAATATTAAACAACAACAAACAACAACAACAACCCTGATATGAAAACTACCGTAACCATACATGAAAATAGCAGGGAGATGTTGTATTGGAATGCTAGCCCAAATAAAGAATAATTCAGTTGATTGAGAACAGTAAATAATTTCCCGTGCCTCTTGAATAATCATTGCTATATATACAAGCCTAACAATAAAGCAATAGGTATATTTACATAAATCTGTCTTTGTAAATGACAGCTGAGATCCTTTACTGAGATCCTCCCCATCAGCTACCTAGCGGAAAGCTACAGGAAGATGATGGAAATGCATCCAGGTTTTAGATACCATTAATTTTTTCTTAGAAGCCTTACTTTCTGATTGAATTCTTCAGCTGCTGGCAAATTGGCAAATGCCACTTTCTTGGTTACTTATTGGGCAGCATTTATTATTCTTATGGACTGTATTATGTGTTACTGATTTCTTTGCTGCAGGCTTCCTTGAAAGCTGGCATAAAAAAACAAAGTATAAATTCAATATAAATCATCCTTTTTGTGTTTGCAGAATTTAATTTGGAATATGCAAACGCCTCATGCCAGAATTGAATGATTTAGAATAAAACAGGAGCAATGTATGTCAACTACTTTCAAATGCAATATGGACAAACTTTGCTTTATTAAAGATGAGGATATGAATGAACTTGCTGATTTGATTTTCACTATTTTGGAAACAGTTCTAGATTGCAGATTGGTATTAATATCTCAAAGAAAATAAAGCTTCAGATTCTTTTCTCTTCTTCTCTGAATTAGTAATACATTTGGTTCCTTATGATGTTGTATTTCTTATGATGACTTGTTTTTTTTTTAATCTCTGCTAGACATGACCAGACCTGCAAGACAGAACACTACATTTGTAACAAGTTATCAAAAGGATAATTATACCATCATGTACTGCATTGTCTCAGCTTGTTATGAACAGAGAAAAGTGTTGATCACAGCATTTCGACTGCAAGCTAAATACTGACCTAATGAAAGATATTAAAATATTCTAAGATCACAATATAGGTCACAAAATAACCAAATCTTAAGACATCCTAAGATGTCTTCATTGACAAGCACTTTTGTGTATCAGGTGAAGATAGCATTCCATAAACTCTTGAATGAATGAAATAACCTGTACACCAACTACATTTGGTTTAGATATTGGTTCAGTTCTTCACAAAACATACAGATTTAATTTACACCAAACAGGTAACTCTCTGGTTCAATCTATATGCAATTCTGAAGAGAGATTTAGAAACATGAAGCTTTTTGTGTTCCACTGATCAGCAGCGAAAAATGGAAAATAGATACCATTTTAATCATTATTTTTGAAGAAATTGAATGAAATGTGCAAGCACTCTCACTACTAGAAAGGTAGATACAGTAAGTAGCTGCAATTCTTTCTGTTTTGAATAAAATGATATGAAATTGCATTTTTTTCTATTTCATATATGAAATTTCCATTTCCTATTCTAGAAGAAGGCTGGGAGATTCCAGGAATTTGTTCAGTGGATTTAAGGGATGAAGTAACATTTGTTAGCCCATTGTTTCATTAATTGTTCAACATCCCTAAATCCTCAACACATGATTGTAGAGGTGCACCTTAATAGGGCTGCAATATAATAAAAAATTATAAAATTTTGGAGTAAGGCACCTGGTACTTTTAAAAGAAAAACATTCTCTTTTTTGAGACAGCATTAAATAGTATTTGAAAAAGAGAAAAGGAAATGATATACAGCTTTTATCAAGACACAAGAGCAATAGGAGCAGTAATGATAAATCCTCCATCTAAAGCATGAGTGTCAAACTCACATCATCATGGCAGTGTCATGTGACATATTGGGACTTCCTCCCCCTTTGCTAAACTGGGTGTGGGCATGGCCAGCACATGACGCATCTGGCCCACGGGCCGGGAGTTTGACAGCCCTAATCTAAAGCAATGTTTCTCAATTTTTGCAAATTTAAGATATGTGGACTTCAACTCCCACTATTCTGGCAGCTGAAGTTCACACAGGTTAAAATTGCTGAGGTTGAGAAACACTGGTCTAAAAGGAGGATCAAAGTGGGAATGAATTACTGAGAAGGCAAAATAAGTAGAAAATGTGGGTTAAAAACATTGGTAAAAAGAAAGAAAAGAAATCAGGATGGATCATTTACATACTAACTATATGAATGTGAAATCATTTTTGAGTTAAACTACAGTCCTGAAGACTTACAGGGAAACCATCATACTTCCTCAGATTCATAGAATCCTGATCCAGCTATCATTTTAGATCCTGCATGAAGATTTGGATGTTCCCTTAGGCATGAGATCTGAAGTTTAGGTAAACTTGCCACTGTGGCTTTGTCTCTTTTATTATTGGAATTGAGGTGGTCTTCATCCTTCATCACTTTTTTTCTTGTTGTGTCTGCTTGATATGATTTTAATGCTACATGCATTGCTCAGAGTTGCAGTTGTGAAATATATGGCTGTATGACTTGATTAATCTCAGCATTTTTCAGCTTTCCAGTCTAGGCTACAAACCTGAATGTCCTTTATTTAACTACTGACAAGGACTAACCCTAATTAGCTTTCAAGATCAGCCAATCCCATCTAGTTACAGCATATCAACTCTCCATCAATAACAGCAAAAGTAATCTTTTCAAAATGTACTTTTTAGAACTTTTCCAAAACTCTGTGATTAGAGAGCACTTGATGAATGTATTCCCTTTGAAAAGAGGACGCTAAAATTACTTTCTTTGTCAGATACAGTTTCTGCTTTTCTGTAGTTACTACTTAAGTTCTTATAACTTTGCAGGATCCCTCTATAATACAGGAAGCCTTAGATTAAGTTTGTAATAATATGGTAGTTATGCTTGATTGAGGATCTGTCTATACATGATGCTTTATCACGCCTAGTTCTGGGTCACACTGGGACATCAGTTTATTTGTTTTACTCTGACAAAGAAGGCTTTATGAATGATAAAGTGAATATGCTATAGATGAAAAATAATGAATGCTTGCTGCAAAAATAAGGATGAAAGATTGTATAATAGGCATGGTGGGAAAGTTTGTTTGCAGAGAGCATTATCAGAGAGTGCCATGGACAAATAAAATTAAAAGAAAAAGAAAATGCAAAGCAATGGTGATGAACGAGGGCTGGCATGTGGTTGGGTCCAAATAGTTGTTCATATTTTTTGGTGGGACTGGATGGTCTTTCCTGGCTTGAAAGAGGCAGTGGCTTATTTTCTCCTCGAGACACCATTCTGAGATGCCAGGGTTTTGGATAAGATCTTTCCAGTATCCACTTTTTCCTTTTTAGGGAAAATAGCCAAAAGAGTGATGGGTTCCAGGCTTCAAAGTGCTTTGGATGAAGCAGATTACTTGGATTTTTTAGTCAGTATTCAGGCTGGGCTATATTATTGAGGTAGCATTGGTCACACTTCTGGTTGACCTCTAAAGGGTTTGGGTAGGTACTATCAGGACCAGGTCATATTTTATAATATAGTTTCTCAAGCATCCCATATTATTTTCTCTAGTTGTCCAGATTTGTTTTTTGTGTTCTGATTCTCTTACTAAGAAAACCAGGCTCAGATTTCTGTCTTTTTCCTCCTCCAATAAAGACAGATTTAAAGAATTTGTTCAGTTTATTTGCAGTCTCCCTGTCCTTCTTGTACATCATCCATTGACTCTGGCACCATTAAAAACTGCAATGTTATTCCCAAAGCTACTATTCTGCATAGTATTGTCCCTTTTTGGGAGCAGAGGAAGGAGTGGGTTAATAGTTTATTTCTGAAATGTTCTGGTAATAAAATTCCCCTTATGCCAGGTCTGTCTCCAGATCTCAACTTTCATTTATTTACTTGGTCCAAAAAGATTTTTATGGTTGGTTTATAATGCCAATGTAGCTATTGAAGACTATTGAATAAGACTATTGAAATAACATTTAATCTATTTATTCTGTGGCGTAAATAAATTCTGCACAATTCCTGCTTTTATGTATCAAGTAAATGAGGTATAATTTTATACTGATTTACACAGTAGTCCCCATTAAAATGAAATTCTCTGGAAGTATTCCTAAGTACAACTGATGAAGCTATGGAAAATTGTCAAAGAGAGCTTCCCAAACTTACCCTGAACACTGAAATACTGTACTAACTTGCACCATCTGACAGTACATGTTTGTTTGCTTGTTTTTAACTATTTTAACTTTCAACATGCTACCCTGTCAAGCACAGCTTCTTTTAATGGTTGCATGTTTAACTTGGATGTTTGATGTTATCAAGCCAGCAAATTCTTTTGCTTGTTCCCCTCTTCCTCTTGATCCACTAACCATTCCCAGCACAATTGGCTCATTCAATGAATTTGCATGCATAACATGGCCAAAATAAATCAGAAGTACTCTTATGATTTAAGCTTCCAATGATGTGCCTGGTTTTATGTGCTTTAACACCTCCCTGTTAGTTACTCTGGATGTCCATAATATATGCAGTAATAGTATATACATCAAAACAATTTTTGAAGACTGGTATGAAAATACAAATGATTCATAGATCCTGAATCACTATATTTTTTTCTGAATATGGAGATCAATGGGCTCTTTAGTCTAGACTGCAACCCCTTTATTATGGTGCAAAAAAAAATTGACTCTAGTCTAAACCATTTTCCCACTAGTGATTTACAACAACATCATAGCATTCCCCCAGCCTAAAATTTGTCCTCATTACTCTTATTTTAGCACAGTGATGATTTGACTACCCTAAAAGACAATAAAAGTGGCTAGTGGAAATGACCTTCGATTCAAGCTGTAAATTGTACATGAGGGGAATTATTATTACTTTTTGTTCTCTGGGCTTGTTACTGAGGTCTTGTGATATTTGTTACAGCTAATCAGGAGCCATCTTAACAATATTCTGAAAAGAAGGATATTGGCTCAGGTTCTTCTCCAGGGAGATTGGATGTTAGATTTTTGGGAAGCTGAGTCTTCTATATTTGGCCAAGAACTACATCCATAGTTCTTTGTATATAAGCAGGAGACACAGCTGGTGGGTTTACACACACACACAGACACACAGAGAGATTCGGACACATTCATTCCATGAACCATAGCATGTGGAACCATATGGTTCCATAGCATGGTTAAGCATCTTTCTCAGATATCCTAAAAAAGCAACTTCAAGCAACATAGAGTCTAGTGTTGAAATCCATTTTTTTTTTACTACCAGTTCTGTGGGCGTGGCTTGGTGGGCATGGCAGATGAAGGATACTGCAAAATCCCCATTTCCTCCCCACTCCTGGTGGAAGGATATTGGAGAATCTCCATTCCCATCCCACTCTGGGGCCAGCCAGAGGTGGTATTTGCTGGTTCTCTGAACTGCTCAAAATTTCCACTACTGGTTCTCCAGAATCTGTCAGAACCTGCTGGATTTCAACCCTGGGCAAGACTGACCACGTCATACTGGAATTCAATATAATGCAAACACAAGCAATAGAATATAATCCAACCAGTGTATTAAAGTTTAAAAGAGCTGATTTTTCCAAACTCAGAGAGAGCCTAAGCAAAATTTAATGGATAAAAATCCTAAAGGGGAGCCCAACTTAAGAAGCATGGGAAACACTGAAAAAATATAATCATCCCTGGGGGGAAAAAACAAGAAATCCAAGAAGAAATTAGCCTGGTTGCACAAAGATCTCTCTGCTAAACTAAAAGACAAAAAGGATAAGTATTAAAAAATGGAAAAGGAGACATATAACTAAGGTAGAATATCAGCAGATAGCCCAGAGCTGCAAAGATGAAGTCAGGAAAGCAAAGGCTCAGAATGAACAAAGACTTGCAACAAAAGTCAAAGATAATAAAAAATGTTTCTTTCCACATATAAATAACAAGAAAAAAGTCAAGAAACAGTCGATCCACTAAAGAGGGAAGATGGCAAGGAAATAACAGGCAATAGAAAGCAGAGCAGCTTAAATCATTCTTTTCATCAATCTTCACACAAAAAGAAACTATAGCCCAACCTACCAAAAACGTAACTGTAGAAGACAGACTAAAAATAAAAATAAGCAAGAAAATCATAAAAGAACACCTGTCTGATTTTGATGAATATAAATCACCAGGACCTAATGGATTACATCCCAGGATTCCGAAGGAGCTGGCAGATGTTATCTCAGAACCATGGTATCTTTAAAAGATCTTGGAGCATGGGGAACTACCAGAGGATTGGAAAAGAGCTGATGTGGTTCTCATCTTCAAAAAAAAGTGGTGGTGGTGGGGGAAACAGACCCAAGAAATTACAGTCTAATCAGCCTAACATCAATACCTGGGAAGATCCTGGAAAAGTTAATGAAAAAAACAGATCTGTGAACATCTAGAAATAAATAAAGATTTGAGAAATCTTTATTTCTCAACATCTAGAAACAAATAAAGGTAGAATATCAGCAGTAGCCATCATGGGTTTGTTTAAAACATATTATGACAAACCAATCTTATTTCATTCTTTGCCAAAGTGACTAAATTAGTAGACAAGTGAAATGCTATGGACAT
>JANHFM010005138.1:308267-318697 GCA_032468115.1 Grayia smithii | reverse complement strand
ATGTAGGGCTTTATAGGTGAGTACCAGCACCTTGAAGCGAATCCGGAGAGCCACCGGTAGCCAGTGCAGCTCGCGCAAGAGAGGTGTCACACAGGACAAATCCACAGGAAGAAATGTGTTTGCACTTTGCTTCAGCAAAGTGGAATGCACTGCTTTCATGCATTCTTTTTATTCAGTCCTATTGTCACACCTACTTTGGTGTGTCTGTATTTAATTTTAGGTAAAACCAGGGAAAAGTAGAAAAATGGAAAAAAAACATGAGTAAAATAATGTACATTCTTGGGGGGGAAAACCTCTGAATTTAGGGGTGTTTTACCTATAGTGTTTTATGTCAAATATATTCAGTAAGGATATTTTAGTCAGCAATTCTGTGGCTATTTAAATGGGTGCATTTGTGATTTACTAACTAATTCTGCTGTTAATCCTGTAGAATCATCTTCAGGAATACATGTTAGGTTCCCATGCTAGTTTCCTGGTCATTAAAACATAGAAACAAATGAAAACTTGTACTGGCACCATTGCATTAATTTGGAGGGGGATATAAAGTAAATTTGCCATGCATTATTTTACAGAAGGATAGTGTGATTTAATAATAGGGACCTACATGTAGAGTGAATTGCAACATTGCATAGAATCTGCAAGCTTCAGAGTTTTTTTCCTGCTGAAATATTTTGGAACCAAGCAAACTGTTTTTTTGCAAATCTGCAGGTTCCTCATTAAAAGTTATGTGTTGTAAATTGTAATGGAAGAAGAACTCCCAGAATTGGACACAAACATCTTCTGTGAAATGACATCAACTTATTAATAGTGTCATTGTCTAAGATCATCTCCATCAAATACTATCAGTTCTATTCAGAAAAATGGCAGTCATTGGAAGGGAGGTTAAAGATGTTCCATGTTAGTTTGTTAATATAGCTGTATACTTCAAAATCTGAAGGTATCTAATTACTGCATTAACCCCTCTGGGGAAGGCACAGTACTTTGGAAATAATTCAGAAAATATGCTTCACATCAAAAGGGAATATAAGTATAGAACCTGTCTATAACCTGTCTAAAGCTGCCCTCTGTCATCAAATCATGGGAAAAGTGGGACTGCTGGAAATATTCATACCTTCACATTTTTAATGGTGGCCATTTTTAACCGAATCCTAATTATGGCATATGCTTTACACATATTCCATTAAACTGAATATGCTTAATATCCTATGAGAAAGAAGAAAGGAGGAAGGAAGGAAGGAAGGAAGGAAGGAAGGAAGGAAGGAAGGGAGGAAGGGATGGAGGGAGGAATGAAATTTTTAGAGACCATCACCTCATCTAATACATTTCTTAGCCACAGTGAAAGCACATACATGAATTTTTATTTGTCATCAGTCATATATTCACCTCTTCCTCTACCATCAGCACTCTGTTTCCCATATTCATACTTTCAGATGCACATCTGATGAATCTGTGTAAGAGAAGAAAACTGATTGCTTCTTTTCCATTCTTCATATGTCCATCTGTTTATGTATAGAATCCTGTACATTTGTAAGTAGTATATCTCCATAGTTCATCTTGCTATCCAAGCAGAAGTTCAGAGCTTCCATAGAAGCATGGGAATGGAGTCAGCAAGTATGGTCCTCTACACCACAAGTTCAGTTCACATGAAGCAACATAAATAACAAAATATTTTGTAGGCCTCAATCTCTGTGCATTTTATGGTACCTACATATGCATGCTTTTACCCAATTAGCCTTAGACTCTATCAATGGAATTGGAAAGTCTGTATCTGAGTTTTAATTATTGTCCCAATGTTAGGAAGAGCTTTACTCCACTTTAGACAAGAAAAATGTACATTTGGACTTTGCAGCTCAGTGCAAGAATGAAATTTATTGAACCAAGAATGCAGTGAAAGTAGTTGAGGGACATATAAAAGTCAGAATCAAAGTTACCCCATATTTATTTATGCGAATACATGGATTTATTTATGGAATTCATGAATCAGGAGTTCAGCCTATTTACTTTAGGCCTAATGGAAATGAGAACATCAGTATATCTATCAGCATTGTCCCTCACATTTCTTCTATTGAGTCTTCACCAGTGGTGAAATCCTCCATTGATTGCCACCGATTTGCTGCCTGCACATGCGCAGTGATCACCAAACACACACTGCATGCACACATGTGTAGTGTGCATCAAATGTACATTGTATGCACATGCGCGGTGCACACCAAACACATGCTTCGCATGGAAAAAGGAGCCTTTTGAAAGCAAGATTTCCTGCTTTCTAGTGAATATAAATCATGTGGCACAGCTGATTATTGGAAATACAAGTTTGGGTGAAACAGTAGCTTTCTTTTACTACCTATTCGCCTGAATCAGTAGCTTTTAATACTACCGGTTCACTTGAATCGGTGCGAACTGGTAACATTTCACCCCGGTCTTCACTCATCTAATGTTCAAATAATGATATCAGTATCATAATTGCACAAATGCTTTAGCTCAGCACAGGTTGATGGACTTTTCAGATCTCCATAGCGCAGCAGGAATGGGAAGGACTGAGCAAGCATAGTTGAAAACCTAAGAAAGAGGCTTATATGTACAGCCACTTTACTTTCAAAATGTAGCTAGCCCAGGAAGAGATTGAAAATCTATCTAGACATTTCATTGGTTGCAAATACACGCAAGCACACACACCATACTATGCATACAACCATCTTTAGGACAGGAAGCCTACAAATGTGAAATATCCTGGTTTATTAAATGATATGAGAAATGTACATTAAGTAAATAATATAATAGAAAAAACATGACGCAAATATAAAAATCATTGGTTTTAATCTGAATGAATTTTCATTAGTGTTAAAACAGTATTAAAATGCTAAAAGCTTGCTGGATTCTTTACGGTTCCTTAACTTTGAAATAACTAGCTTTTTTGGTCAACATGATAAACTACCTTGTGAGATACATGGTAATAGCAGGCCATCTGGAGATATTCACAGATTAATTTCAAGTAACTGAATTATTATACCTAATGGATATTTATCTCATTATATCATTTAGGAGCTCAGTGAGTTAATGTTATTTACAAATGATTGCACTGAACATATAAATCATCTGAGTATATGATATTTATGACTTTTTCCCTACTCATATTAGAAAATAAAGCAGGCTTATTTTATATTAAATTCACATTTTGGCAATCACAGTCTCTACTATACATATTTGAAGGCATGACTTAAGCATTTGCATAACAATTCAATTTCTGCTACCTCAATAGTAGACTCTTTTGAATTTAGTGGCATTTATTGCCAGGTCAGTGTGTATATTTATGCACTATGTAGGACTGCATCTTTCTAACAATTTTAGTACTACTGATTTAGGCTGATGCAAAGAAATCTGTAAGTGAACCCAAGTGAAAACAAAGAAGCTTTATTGGAATAGGCATGTATAAAATTGCACTATTAACTGTGTGTGTATGTATGTATGTATGCATGCATGCATGCATGCATGTATTTCTATTTAACTTCTAAAACTGAAGTGTTCTTGACTGTTATCTGAACTGTATGGTTAATAGTTGGAATACTTTTTGTTTTTCTTTCTACTTTCAGGAAGGAATGTAAAGAATGTAAAAACCTATTAACCTCGAATTTTGTTTTGATTAATTACTTCTACTAGTTGAATTATTCTACTGTCTTCTTCCTGTCCTCTTCATTTTACCTCAAAAATCAAGTTCAGAGCACAAATTAAGATGCTTTATTGGTCCTCCTAGGTTGGTCTCCTCTATACTTAAAACTATTTTTAACAGTTTTTCAGCTGTATCAGATATCTGATTTATTGATAGTTTAGGATCTTGCTTATGAAAAATACTTTGATTTACCAATGAAGTACAGCTGACTTCTGATACTCCGAGTACTTTTGATATCTGACAGAGATCAAAGTTGGTTCCCATTGCAAACCCTGCTCCATCTGTAGCATAGTTTAGATTCTGACTCTGCAAAGAATAGTGCAGTGTGGCCTCATGTCCCCAGAGACATTTCTTCTGAAATATGTAGAAGAAATTAAACCTATTCCTGATTAGTAGGAAATTATAATGGAGGCTTTACTATGACTGGGGAAACCCAGATTCAAATCTCAGTTCAGTCATGAAGCTCACAATGTGATTTGGACTAGCCATTAGTTCTTTGCTTAATGAGTCTCATAGTGTGAGAACAGGATTAAGGTGGAAATTTATGCAAGTTGCCTCAGCTTTCGAAGGAAATGAAAGCTATCACTGGAATGGAATCAATAAGTACTGCCCCACAAATGTTTTTTGAGTCTCCTGTGTATCAGAGATATTGTATATGGGACTTGTTGTATGCCTCTAACATACATTTAATCCTTATGTATGTAAATTGCTGAACAGGTCTAGGAGCCAGAACTGGATTTTTAAAAGAGAGACAATAAACACACACACACACACACACACACACAGAAAGAGAGAGAGAGAGAGAGAGAGAGAGAGAGAGAGAGAGAGAGAGAGAGAGATGTGTACACACAGACACACACAAACACACAGATATTTCTCAAAATAAAACAAATAGAGGCTAATCAGAAGACAGCATCATGAATGATGTTGATCATCAATGTATACATTTAAGAATAATTGTATAATTGATGTCAAAGCTGCTAAATAACTATCAATTGATATAGCATAGATTTTTCAATATTTAGATATATTATTTGCAAATGATAACGTATCTGTAGGTATGTATATGTGATAGAGCATATTGTTGTGGTTTTACTCTGCACAGTGTACTTGAAAACAAGTCCCTGCTTCTGTTCTTTGTCCACTGGGTGATACTATTGCTCAATTTATTCTCTTTATCAAGGTCATTTATATAAAGATTTTAAATGTTACATAGCAATGTTCTTAAAGAATATAATTTGATGAGCAATAATGATCTCTTCTGAACTTCAGGCCAAATTGCACTTAGACAAGTTAGAGTTATACATGTCCTTCACCATCACATATAATGCAGTAAGCATCTACTTAGCTATACTTCCTGGCAAATTCCATCTTGTGACAGAATGGAACTGATGAATAATCTGTTCAAATCATATTTGAAAAATCTATCATGATACACATAAAATCCATTTGAGGCAGGTAGATTAATTGTTGATATTTCTTTCATACTTTAAACTCTACTTACATATCAAAGAGCACATTCTTTTCTTTGTGCAAGAAGAAAAGCTGTCCTTGAAGAAGCCAAATACTCAAAGGCAGTAAGAGATACAATTGTGTTTGAAGAACAGAGGATGCAGAAGTGTTTTCTCCTTTGTTGCAGATATCTAGTACACTGGATAAATTATAGTTAATTGAGAAAATGAAGATGGTGATCTTATCAGCATAGTACAGATGTAGCAAAATAACCTACAAACAAACTCTTGGGGCAGTTGCTTAGAAACTGTGATAGAGAGTAGACAGTAGGGTATCCCTGTTTAAAACTGCATAAATTCAAATAATGTATTGTAGGTAACTACTAAATGCTAAATAATAGACATCTTGTAGGGACAATAGTCTCCAGTGCTCACTTAGTCTCCAGTGAGCCTAAGTGAGCACTTGAAACTCAGTGGAGAAGAACTTAATGCTAGGAAAGATTGAGGGGAAAAGAAGAAGGGGATGACAGATAATGAGGTGGCTGGATGGAGTCACTGAAACAGTAGGCATGAGCTTAAATGGACTCCAGAGGATGGTAGAGGACAGGAAGGCCTGGAGGAACGTTGTGCATTGGGTTGCGATGGGTCGGACACGACTTCACAACTAACAACAACATCAACTGTTGGGAAGCTACAAAAATATTAGCCTGTATTTGTACATACTCTATATCCGTGGTCCTCAATCTTTCTGGCTTGGCAGCCCACTGGGGTTGGATGATTCCTTGCAAGTGGTAGGAAGGGGCATACGAGCAGATTCACTTGCGGATCCACTTGCTCATGTGAGGGTGGTTCATGCGCAAGGACAAGATGACCACTGCTTGCATGAGGGGAGCTCCACATGCAAGCACAAGACAGCTGCCACTCGCATAAGGGGAGATTGGTGCATGTGCACGTGCTCCCCCGCCACCGCACTGGCCAGTTCTGAACAAGCCATGGCCCAGTAGTGGGCCACAGCCCGGGCATTGGGGACCCCTGCTGTATACTATACTTTTAAGTTAGAGAGCCGATTTGGTATAATGTTTAGGTATCAAGGCAGAAGTGTGAGGTTGTATTAGTACCTCTTTGGGAATAAAGCCAGGTAGGTGACCTTTGGCCAGTCAGTCCATAAAGGCAAACCACTTTTGGAATCTTACCAAGCCAGCTTCAGGGACTAGTGTGTATGCTTGATTTGAGTCAGTATCAGTCAAGTAGTTACCAGGAATCAACACAAACTCAAAGGGACGTGCACACACAGAGACAGGTTTTTCAATGTTGCTTTGAAGGTTTCAAGACATGGAACCTTTGGAAAAGTTATTAGGGTTACTGTGTGGTTATTTTTAAATGGGTGCATTTCAATGTTCTGGACATACATAGTCTTCTCTTTAAATCATTACAGCAATTGCAACATTTCCCAAGCTTGCACAGCTGCCCTGTAATAAAAAGAGTTAAAACAGCCCTATTAATAGCAATGTTGGGGAAAATGCAGCCATTGCTTCCATATTGTTTATGATAACCCTATAACATAATCCCTTTTTTTGGGTGGGGATGTTTTTTAGTTACAAATGGAACCGATTATTTTTTGGAACCTTAGTCAAAAATCTCTCTTACTGCATTCAGCAAAGATTAGTTGCTCCCTGGGTCCCACTTTATTATAACATATTTTTTGTTGCTGAGCAAGGCAGTTGCTAAGTGAGTTTGTCTGATTGTACAACCTTCTACTTTGCTTGCATAGGAGAGGGATTCTGAGATCCTGTTTAACCAAAATCTCTGGAAAGATTCCTGTGGAACAGGCAATAGAACAATAAAGTAATTGGTTTGACCTTTAGACATATGGGTCTGGCTGTTCATATCTGACAATATTAGTCATATAAAATAAGGGGGAGGGATTAGTTATGAAATTCTTCATGGAAATTGTTCTGCAGATGAATCTGAATGAGTTTTTCCACAAGGAGTTTAACTACATTTAGTTCTTGACAAGGCTGCTGGGGTTGTTAAGAAACAATGTTCTTCTCTTAATCTCTCTAATTTACTCTGCCCATACCCAAACCCTATCCATGTATTTTTACACTGTTTCAAACTATGTTTTGGATTTAATTATATACCTATATCACTGCAACTGTGAATATTTCTACAGGTGAAATACCGGTAATCCCTTGACAATTGAGCTCAGCATGAATCAACAGCAGGAGGGAGTATCTACCTTCCATTTTTTCCCAGTTCCTAAAAAATTTCACACTGTGCAAAAAAAAAATGTTCCCAGAAGACTAACAGGATCTCAGAAGCACTCTCCTATGCAAGCAAAGTAGAAGGCAGACAAGAGAATTCTTATTTACATATGAATTTAATGCTTGCATTTTCTGGTAGCAAAAGAAAGCATGCAAAATCTGGAGAAAAAGAAGGTTAGGTAAACACATGTGCTGCATAAAAGAAAATAATGGAATGAAAATGCATAAACTGAGGCCAAATGTGCATTGTACAGCACTTTTCCTTGTTCTGAATTCTGAATATCATGATGCTCTACACATCATATGTGCTGCCTCAGAGGGTCTACCTCCATAAGTCCTCTGAACTGGAATTTTTAATATAAATAGTCTTTGGGTTATGATGTTAACTGGTACCAGAATTTCCCTCCAAAACAATGCAGCCATGAAATATGATGTCACATGATTGGGTTGCCCAGAGACAACAATTCTGGCAATCCCATTTGCTATCATTAAGTAAAGACCATGTAGGTCTTTAAGTAAAGACCTCATGTGATCAATGTTTCTGAATTCCCCATTAACTTTGCTTGTGGGAAGCCTGCAGGGAATGTCGGAATGTCATCATCATTTGACCAGGGGGGTGCTGTAAGAATCAGAACTATGAGGAATAATTGCTGTTCATTCAACATTGTAAAAACTTTTAATGGTCATTGAATAAATGGCCAAAACCCAAGGACTACCTGTTTAAGGAAAAGGGAATTATTTTGAGTATAGTGGAAACTAGCAATTTTTTCTATTTTTTAAGTCCAGATTTACAGCAAATTTATTCAAAATTAATGTTAATGTTGTTTCAGCTCCAAGTCACATATTTTTGCCTTTCCCATGGCAATCCATGTATTGTCCAAATCAGCAGTTGCTGGCCCCAAAGAACTTAAGAATCCATGTTTTACACATGACACAGTCAATCAATAGAGAAAGTCAGATTATCTGAAGACAAAAGTGTGAATCCAATAAAATGGATTTTATTTTCTGCCAAACTAAAAGATTGACATGGGTCCCCTTCTTCATCAGCAATAGGATTTAGAGAACAATAACACCACAATTATTTCAGCTGTCCTAGATTTATGGAACTTGGTTTTGCAGTAATTTTCACAAAGCCAAGCTAACTTAATAGCTATACATAGAAATGTCCATTTTAGTTCTCATTTGTGAGGCTGCCACCAGTCTGTTCTGAATTTAACTGTCCTGATTTCTGAAACTTAAACCTAGAATTGGATTCAGAGGTGAGCAAAACTCAGCCTAGAAGTTAGCAAGGTGCTACCAGAACATAACCTACACAAGGGTCTCTCTTTCCTTCTTAGAGTCAGCAGCAAAAGATGAGTCTCACAGTCTCTCACACATGCACAGACAAGTTTTATTTTGCTTTTAGGATTACCACTCTTCTCTTTTATACAAATCTCACATATTTTCATCCATCCATCCTCAGTTCCAAGACCTGATCCATAACAACTGGTTATTTTATGTTAGCAATCCAATCCCAAATCCCTCAGTTTCATCTTGTTTATGATTATTACAATATACAAACCAAGTGAAAAAAATTCCTATCTGACTTCAGTGTATTACACGAAGACACAAGGCATAACCTTGAGGGTTTGTTTTCAGAAAGCTGGAAACAAAGTTCTCCATCCAAGTCAAACTTAATACCAAGAGCAATCATTTATTTTAGAGAAATACAATACAGTCTCTTATGGTTATACTGAAACTACAAGTACCTGTTTGAGAAATTCATTGCTATGAACTCACTGTCTTTCTGCTCATTATGTTTTTGTGTATATACACATACAGATGCTCACCCTACCTTTTCTACCAAATGCTCCTCTTATTGTTCTGGGATCTATACCTTCCATTCTGAGTGGGAACTAAACCCATTTTAAGGGAGGATCCATTTCCCCCCTTTTGTTTCTTTTGACATTTTGGCTTTCAAGAATAGTTCTTCCCTTTGGAGAGGTAAAAATATTCTGTCAAGATTTTTCTGTTGCTAATGTAATAAATTAGAAAAAAATTCAGAGGCACCTGTAGGAGGTAGGTTTAGATGGGATTGTGGGCCAAAGCAAAAAAATTCTACAAAACAGAACTGACCCAAAGAAAGGCATTTTTCATCCTGGCCAAGTTAGTCTACGTATGAAGGCCACTGTGGACTTTCTAATTATTAGAATAACATTAGGCAAGCATAAAAAACGAAAATATTACAGATATTGGCTAGCTCACATTCTGCTGTCACTCTTCACCAAGGAAAAGTTTTTGAAACGATTTCTATATGTGCTTTTACAGGAAAGCAAAATAAAACCGCACATGGATATATATAATGATAGTTTCAGCTGCAATACCTATATTGCATGTTCCAGAATCATAACACATGGGCAGCATGTGAAAGAAATAGTTATGAGGAAAGCAAAAGTAGTAAATCCTAATAGTCTTGCTGATTTCTGAAAACTTCAAACTATTCATCTGGTTATCATTTTTCTGCCAACTATTAAGCCCTAACTTGATAGACACTCACAATAAAATGCTAATTCTCTTTCATTCAAGAACGATTGATGCCTGCCATATTGTCAGTAGCACTTTTTACTCTAGCTGATTATTCAGACCTTGCCAAGAAAAATATTTCAGAGACTGGTTAGGCAGCCAAATCCATCAGAAAAAAAAATGTTATGTATAGACTTTAGATTTCACCCTCATTTTTAATGAGAGTAGTTTTAATTTAAAAAAAGGAACAAATTTTTAGATTTGAAGCAGAAAAGGTAAAAATGGTTCCACAACTCAATAGAAATTTACCTTATAAATATACCATATTTTTCAGAGTATAAGACGCACCAGAGTATAAGACGCACCAGAGTATAAGACGCACCTTAGTTTTTGGGGAGGAAAATGAGAAAAAAGCTGATTGGGGGTGGATCTGCCTCCTGAAATACCCCCAATCAGCTGTTCCGAGAGATGAATTTTAGCAGCAGGTTCCATGGTTATGAGCTCTGTGCCTTGCTTTTTTTTTCTGTCTCTGAAACTTCTGAAACT
>JANHFM010005138.1:142038-154475 GCA_032468115.1 Grayia smithii | reverse complement strand
TTTATGGTTGGGGGTCACCACAACATGAGGAACTGTATTAAAGGGTCGCGGCATTAGGAAGGTTGAGAACCACTGTAATTTAGATGTACCTAGGACTATATTTATCCAAATGAAGCCTGCTGGGGATTTTGCAATGACTTGCGGGTGATTCCTAACCATTTAGAATTGGGATTTCTAATGAACAGAAAAGCAGACTGCACCAATCAGTGCAACGTGAGACTAAAGAAAACAAATGTCTTTGCGCTCTAATGTTAACTGAGCCTGTATTCACAGCATACTCATTTCTTCTTCTGCAGTGTAGATAATCTTTTACACATTATTATTTATTTAACGTATGATGAGAACATGTCAGAAGAGAAGTAAACATATATACACAGTCCACATAATTATAAGTAAAACTTCTATGGGGTATAGCGGTACTGAACTACAATATTCTCTTCTATTGGATTGATCTCGGAATCAATCAGACAAAATATTGCACAGAGGGTGAATCATTGTGAACCTTTTATTCTTGGTAAAAATAAAAGGATTTCAACAAATAACAGATGGACCTACAATTCTGTCTTCCCTCTTGTCTTCTTTCAAATGAAACTGAGAAAGTTGTGATCCAATGTGTACAATTACAGACTTGTCTGCTGGCAATAGTACTGCTAGTGCTATAAGAACCGTATGTGCATCATAACAGTAACTACTACATTCCCCAATGTAGTAGTTGGAGTGCTTGATTATTTTTTCTTTGCTTCTTTCTCTCCCTCTATATATCTGCGCAAAGAAGAAAATATTTTCTTTTCTTTTTCCTCTGGTTAAGTTTGCAGGCTAGATAGATCGCACACTGTCCTATTGTTTACATGGCAATTCCTTATGCTAATTCCACTTCAGTGGTCTTGAATCATCCTGGAACGAGCACCTTTTCTACAGTCCAAGATGACTTAATTCCACCTTTGCTTGCTAGCCATTTTCATTTTTCTCTTCAATTTAGCTCCCACTTGCCAACTTCTTAGGCCATTTCATCTCTTCCCCCCCCATGAAAAATGTTTTTTGTACAAACTGTTTATTCTTTTTCCGATATCAGCCACAAACACAGAATGTCTAGATTGTCGTGTGACAAGAAGGCATATGGTGTTTTATCTCCTTTGTTTTGTCACATACTGGCTTTCGATAAGATTAGTTCTGTACCTATAGGCTGAATTCTTGTCCTTCCGATTGGGTGAAATGTTGGTCAAGATTTTATCAACTTACTTGATAAGGCTGACAGATTCTATGTGCAGTCTGCCATTTTTTAAAAAAAAAATCTAATCAATTGCTCAGAAAAGGCTGCAACAGGAAAGAGATGTTATTTCAGCTTTGTACATATTTACTTGGGGAGAAATGTCAGCACACTTAAGATGATAATCTTTGTTTAAGATACTAGATTGTCCTACTCATAGATGGACTTTATCTACTATTTGATGCAGCAGCTAAGAGCACTAGTCTTAATCAGTGGAGAATACATTTTTAGACCCTAGATCAGCAGAGCTGGCTGGGGAATTCTGGGAGTTGAAGTCCAGACATCTTCCAGCAGCCAAGGTTGAGAAACACTGCCCTAGACTATATTTAATATTTATTATTAAATAGTAAAGGGCTATTTAATATTGAGACATACCATAAGGAAGGTGCAGTCCTCTAAATGTTGCTGATTACAAATATTAGCAACTATCCTGGCTCAGTCTTTTGGGAACTGTATTTTGACACATTAGAAGATGCGTAGCTGCTTCTACCATGAAAAATAAAACCTATAATAAAATTCAACCTAAACATGTGAAGCAGGTGAAGTCGATTTGATGCAGGCCACAAGTTTGTGATGCTGAGAAGCCCTTGGGGATTTGGGCAGAATAGGAACAACATAAAGTAACTGCTTAGATTTAGTTTTTGAAAAGCCTCAAACTACGGAAATGTGCAGGATATTCTAAACATTTCTTTTTAAAAAATCAAACAGATAAAAGAGGGTTTTCTCAGACAGGAGCTCTGTAGGAAGGAAACAAAATCAACCCATCAAATAAATAAATAAATGGGAAAGGAAAAGTCTTCTGGTATTTTTTCTTCACTGGTAAGCATCAGCAGTTCCTCATCGTCTGCAGTGTACAGACATGATTCTCACAACTCTGTTACAGAGGTTGCAAAAATGAGATGTGGAAGAGAAAAAAAAACTCTTCAGATGAAGGTGCTTGGCCATTTCTCCAGCAGTGACATACAGCATCTTCATAGTATCTGACAGGGCATAAACTATAGCCTGAGACAACGCCCTGCCCCCCTCCCCTCCATTATTCCGAGGCAGGATTTTCACATTATCACCAACTCCTTGTCTGTTAGAGGTCGGAGAATCTTGGTATCTCCGTTGCATGTAAGAATAAGTAAAACAAAACCCGAAGTACATCCTAACAACTTTATTTATATACAAAACCAAAAAGAATACTAACTAACTACATCATGGCAGCTACTCACAGCGCACATCACATAGAGAAGAAAATAAGAGAACAAAGAAAGTAACAAAACAGGAAGATAGAAAGCAAAACAAAGATTGTTCTTCCGGACTTGCACATAAAGCATAAAATCAGGAGTGTAACCAAAATATAGCCAGGTCATGGGACAATCATGGTTACAAATATAAGTGTCCTACAAACATCAAGGCTGTATTGGAGCTTGGCTGGCAAGAAAAATAACGCAGTGACAGTATCAACCAAGATTTCAGTGGTACAAAACCTGTCTTCATTACTATTCTTTTGGCATTATTATAGTCAGATAATTCTACAAGATTGTCTAAAACAGCAAAGATGGCTGGGGAATTCTGGGAGTTGAAGTCCGCCAGGCTTAAAGTGGCCAAGGTTGGAGACCCCTGGTCTAAAAGACCTCAGGTAATTTGAAAGAAATGTGTGATTTTTATATTTTCTCTTCATTTCTCTCTTATACACATATTACACCAAAGCTGTGCTGTGCCTCAGATTCAAAGAGCAAAGATGCTTTGAAACATGCCAAAGCCCTCATGAGGTACCTGTTAGAAACTCCTTAAAACACTGCTTTTTCCCCAGGATTTTGTATTTACCCTCTGGAGTTGCAATATATTCCCCAGAAAAGATATGTCGCTGGTAAGTGACCTGATAACTGCAGGTAGAATGTGCAATGATTCCCTGGAAATTCTTCCAAGGTTCCTTGGTTGGAGCAACTGCTGAACTATATTGGCTCATAGGATAACTCAGACCAGAGTAAAACAGTGGGATACAAATTGAAATCATGAGCTATATACTTTAAATCCAAAGTTCAAAAGTACAAAGTACAAAAGTGGAAGTGAACCAGTGGTGAAATCCAATTTTTTTTTTACTATTGGTTCTGTAGGCGTGGCTTGGTGGGCATGGTGTGGCTTGGTGGGTGTGGCAGGGGAAAGATACTGCAAAATCTCCATTCCCACCCCATTCCTGGGAGAAAGATATTGCAAAACCTCCATTCCCATCCCACTCTGGGACCAGCCAGAGGTGGTATTTGCTGGTTCTCTAAACTACTCAAAATTTCCGCTACTGGTTCTCTGAACGGCTCAAAATTTCCACTGCCGGTTCTCCAGAACATGTCAAAACTTGTTGGATTTCACCCCTGAGGTGAACTATTAAC
Organism: Grayia smithii; assembly: GCA_032468115.1. Lineage (NCBI taxonomy): Eukaryota > Metazoa > Chordata > Lepidosauria > Squamata > Grayiidae > Grayia > Grayia smithii. The sequence continues at coordinate 150,836 of JANHFM010005138.1, read as the reverse complement.
TTTCAGCCCATGTTTATAAACATCCTGAATGTTTTGGCCTGGTCCACGAGAGCCCTTCCAGTGAATTAAAATGTAATACTGTACAATGGACTCTTGGCTGTTGGAGCTATCAACTCTGTAATGTTGGATATTTCTGTAGTTGATTAATCTCACCATACATTATAATCTTCAACATGTATAAAAAAGCTTATATCTCCTCTCTTTTATATATTCTGGCATGACTAAGAACTGAGGCTTGGCCTGGGATTATAAAAGTAATCCTAAATTCAGGTCTTAAAGTTTCCTCTTATATGAGACAAAATATAGAAAAGAGCCTGAAAGCTTGACTCTTCCATCTTCCACCATCTTCTTGGAGAGAAGAAAGATTGCTTCAGTCTCCTCAGATAGACCAGACATGACCTGATGAGCTAATTCTACTTTTTTGTAAGACATATGAATAGAAACTTGCAAGTCTGATAGTAAAAATCTCCTGCTGTCTCTTTTACAGCCTGTGAAGTATGGGAGGCTCATTGCTATGCCTTTTTCTCTGCCTATTATGCAGCTGACGGGCTATGCCCTCTTATCTGATCATTATCTTGGTGGCATCTCTCCTCCCCCTCCCCACTTCCAAGGTAATTCCCATACGCCATTAAAAATGTGTCCCGTGACAAAGAGATCCTACCTTATTCCATCTGTTTTACAGCTACTTTAGCAATAACAGCATATTGTTTCTGTACTTCCAAGAAGAAAAGAATAAAATGGAATGGAATGGAGTAGGAGTGGGAGTGGGACTGGAATGGAATGGAGTAAACAGAGATAGAACGGATCTTGGAAGTCTTCTAGTCCAATCCTCTGCTCAAGCAGGAAAACCAAAATGGTTGTCCAATCTCTTCTTAAAAACATCCAGTGTTGGAGCACCCACAACTTCTGGAGGCAGGTTTTTCCACTGATTAATTGTTCTAACTGTCAGGAAATGTCTTAGTTCTAGGTTGCTGCTCTCCTTGACTAGTTTCCATCCATTACTTCTTGTCCTGACCTCAGGTGCTTTGGAGAATAGCTTGACTCCCTCTTCTTTGTGGCAACCTCTGAGATATTGGAACACTTGCTATCATGTCACCCCCTACTCTTTTTTTTTTTCATTAAACTAGGCATACCTAATTCCAGGAACCATTTTTAATATGTTTTAGCCTCCAGTCCCCTAATTACCAATAGCAATAGCGCTTAGATTTATATAACGCTTCATAGTGTTTTACAGCCCTCTCTAAGCAGTTTATAGAGTCAGCATACTGCCCCCAACAATCTGGGTCCTCATTTTACTGATCTTGGAACGATGGAGTCAACCTTGAACCACTGAGGATTGAACAACTGGTAGTGAGCACAATTTTAGCCTGCAATACTGTATTCTACTGCATTACTATAGCTCCTATAAAACTTCTATGGACTAAGAACAAATGTCCTACTGTCTTTATATTAAGGCAATGTTTAAAAATAAAATAAGTTAACTCTCAAAAAGTTTTCAATTATAACTCTGACTTCAGAGAAAAATTTGCAGTAGTGTGTGAAACTATCATTAGCAGTTTCTATAAAATATAACCTTTTAAACTTACTATCCTTCCTTCCTTCCTTCCTTCCTTCCTTCCTTCCTTCCTTCCTTCCTTCCTTCCTTCCATCCTAGCATAAAATTGCACCAATACATGATAAGAGCCAGAGGTGGGTTCTACTTACCTTTACTACCAGTTTGCAATGGAAGCACATGTGCCTGCTCGCTTCACTCACACAGGAGCGTGTGCTATTGCTTTTGGGAAAAAATGAGGGTAAAAGAAGAAGGGGACAACAGAGAACAAGGTGGCTGGATGGAGTCACTGAAGCACTAGGCGTGAGCTTAAATAGACTCCAGAGGATGGTAGAGACAGAAAGGTCTGAAGGAAGCTTGTCCATGGAGTCTCAATGGGTTGGACACGACTTCACAACTAACAACAACAACAACAAATGTTTGGGGTTTTTTACTTCAGGCCTACTGATAAACTAGTGTTTCTATTACATCTCAGCACAGCTAGCTACTTATGGAAGTAGAGAACAGAGCTTGTGATGCTTGTAGACAGCAATACTACGAAAGAAAGAAAGAAAGAAAGAAAGAAAGAAAGAAAGAAAGAAAGAAAGAAAGAAAGAAAGAAAGAAAGAAAGAAAGAAAAGATCAGGTGGCTACTACTATTAATCCCTAAAATTATTCAAGACAGTTATTGTATTTTGCATTGGACAGGACGTATGCATCTTTACAATCTTAAGCCCTTCTTTGGGTAACATTTAGTCCCTTAAAGCCATGCTCCAGCTGGAATCAGTTTTCTTTTTCTCTACTGTTCTGGCTGTTGGACATTTAGCTGCCTTTTGGGTAAGACAACATTACTGCTGACTTTGAAGGGCTCTGCCTTGTGGGAAAAGCAGCATGGGGCTGACAGATGCAACTTGGTTTGTCTAGAGAAATATGGGAACAAGGAAAAGCCATTTTAAAAACTTTTTCTCTGCCTGGACAATAACATCAGCTCTTCTCATCCTATAACATTTGATGCTTAAACTTGGAGCTTCTAGACTTCAAAAGATATATGGCTCTACTTTGCTACAGAACAGCCTAGAAAACTGACAGCACAAGTACAAACGTTTGCTGATCACTTTCCAATCATTTTGAAGCAGAATAGCTATAAAAGCTGTAATGTAAGCCGTAAAATAGCCTTAACAGGTTTTTAAAAATAAAGTTCACAAATCCCTTTTAAATAAATAAAAACATTGTCCTTCCCATATTTTATTATGTCCCTGAGACTCAAAATTTCCTTCTATCCTTATTTAGGCAAATCTATGCCTTGGAATTGCAGTATCACTATTTAGAACCTAAAAAAACAACTGAAAATCTGCAAGGCATTGTCAATTATAGAGAATTTTTCCTTTGGACAGAAAAAGACAAATATCTACACAGCCACTGCAAGTAGGGAATAGAAAATGGAGCATTGTTATGTTATATTACTAGAATTAGGACAGCCACAAATATCCATAAATAAATGATTAAAATGCTGATGCTCCTAATGGAAACATTGAACATGGAAAACAAGCTGCTTTATAAGTCCTACCAGACAAAGAAAATGATAGAATGTTGATATGAATTCTATGAGATACTAATTTCCTCCCCACTTTCTGTATTTTGAAATCATAAAGTACTTTTCCTTCACAAATGGCATGCGCTCATAAGGGCAAGTCAAAGCGTAATGCAAAAGCCAGAGGTTAGAGCTTTTTAACCTCCATTTAATCTAAAATGCACTATTGTTATTATGCCTTTAAGTTGTCCATTTTTATGCAGAATATGTAATAGTATTTTCTCTTCAATTGGAACTATAGTGATAACTTTCCAAAGTTCAGTGCAAACTTCCATCTTCTGGGGAAACATTAAATACGGATTGTACTAGAAAAACATATCCTCAATTGTTTCTCAATTATATTTTTAATATTTGGAAAACATTGGACCTAATGCATTATTACTGCATCTTAATAATTATATGTATTATTATCAACACATGGCACACAGATAGTCCATATTCACCTATGAAATTTCATTAATTAAAATTTATAAAGCATAACACATGCATACACATGGACTCACAATTACTAATATTCTCCTGTTCTGCTATAACCTTTCAAAGGATGCATGGAAATTGCAGAAGGTAGGAGCATTGAAAAAATGATAGTTGTGTGCACAAATTGGGATTGTTCTGACAGAAACCGGTACAGCTTGTCCTGTTATCCTTTGTCAACAGTATCCCTCACACTTTCCTTTCCAATGAATGGTCTTTCATGACTATATGGCACTTATCTTCAGTTGCTGTCATTCTACATCTTGGCTGATCAAAAAGGATAGCTACAACCAAGAAAATGAACAGGAAATAACACCATTCTATTGATTACAATGACTTCTTCTCCTAGTCTTTTATTGATGTATTTTTGTCAGTCTTTTCTGAGCTGGGCAGCTTGCAGCTGTTTGGATTTTGATTCATGGAATTTTTCAGCCAGCATAGCTATTGTTTAAGATTTTAGAAACTGAAGTCCACACATCTGGTATTAACCAATTAAAGAAACACCCTATAACTCAAATAACTCAGAGCAAATCCTCAGCAAATGCCTTCGCTTAATTCATACTCTGTAATGTAAAAGCCAGGTTCCTAATTAGTGACCAGTCAGTCATCAGCTAAAGTATACCGTGATGTTTATCCTTAAATTGACTTAAAAATCACCTTCAAAGAACAAGACTATGAATTATTTCCAAACACATTTTTAGAAATGTTTTGATTACTTTTAAAAGGTAATTACAAACTAATGATTTTTTTTTCTAAATGAAACTGTCTAGCAACTAAAAACACTGAAATGTTCGTACCGTTTGGAGTGTTTCTTCTCAGCATTGCACTTTTGCTTGTATGTAAAATGCCTCATAAATCTATTTGATAGTCACAGTAGCATATCTTGAAGGGAAATGGAAAGAGGGAGAGGAGGGAGAAAAAGTAATCTGTGTCAACTAACACAAAAAAAACCCCCTGATTTATATTCCAGTTCTGAGAACACTGATCAGAAAGAAAGTAAAATGAGATTGTTTGACCTATGTACTAGTCATATCATATTCCTCTCAAAACCACACACACACCAACACACATAAACCCTTGATTCTATTGTAGCCCTAATGATCTGCCCTTGCTTGGTTATGTTCCAGAGAAGATGTGTGAGATAAATAGGTTAACTCTAAATTTTCCTAGCAATGTTTGACAAATTAAACAATCATGGAGATGTGAGATTTCCAAGATCTTACTTGAAAATTCTTCATAAATGATGTATTGTTTTCATTAAGGTTGCAAAAACCATTTTGTCTAATGCACCAGGGAAAGTTTCTTTAAAAAAACAATGAAGAAAGCAGACAAGGAAATATGTGCCCAACAGCAATATACAATCTTGGATAAGGTTGCAAGAAACATTCATTGGAGGTCAGACAATGTTAACAGGGTGTTATTCTACGATCATCCATTCTGATCCCATTTTCCCCCTCTTTAGATTGATTTGAAGATTCACTTTAAACAAAATAATATACAATGTTTTGATATATTTTGCTAGTAAAAATATTCCAAAAGGAGAGCATTTTTTCCATTTTTTTTTCAGCATCCATAAACTTTTTCTCATAGAATATTGTTTTACTTTTCCCTCAGACTTTGCAAGCCCCTCTTAAGAACAATACACTAACAGTGGTGGCAGCTTCTAGTCATTTCATCTGAACATGACTTTCTGTCATTCAGTTTTATTAATAATTCAGGAAATGTATTTAGTTATATTAAAAACATAGATTTCTCTTTAGTTTTCTTTTTCATTCTGTGTATAAATTTGTGTTGATTCAAATTGAATTCTTGTATACTATTGAATTAATTAACTTTATTTATTTACCAGTTATATTCATTAAATAATGGATTTCAAGTTCTTGTATGGATGGAAAACTATTAAATTTATGGATAGCAGAAGCTATCTGGGATAAACTGGTAACTTAACTGAGAATAAGTGTGGTGAGGCAGATACCGTGCTGGACTGCCACATAGGAGATCCAGGGTAGGTTATACCCCATTCTCAGTCTCAGATGCTGCCTGGGTATATTTGGGCCAGTTACTCTCTGCACACCTTACCTCAAATAATTAGTATTGGTGAAAGAACAATATCAAATATTGTCAGGAAAACTTTTTATAGATATTAAATATAACTGGAGAGGATCAAACTATTTTCAAGAAATTTTGGCAACTTCTGTTTTCTTTGCAAGTATGCAATTACCATGTTGAAGTGGAAAAGATTTTGGCCTCTCCCATCTGGAGAAGACGACTGTTTGAACTTCACTGAACATGTGAATATGCTTATCCAAAATGTTATACAGGCCAAGTTAAAAGTTTACAAGTCTTTACAAGTTTCTCCCAACTTCTTTTGATATCCTTTATGGAATTCCTTTATGAAATAAGCCAAATACCTATTTTAGGAGAAAATGAATAGGAAATTAACTGGTTAATTGGCTGAGTAGAAAATGGGTGAACAGGTAATCCTGGCTACTCTGATGATACCTCTTCTGTTTACTTTTATTTAGGGATAGAGATAGGCCACAGACAGATAGTCAGAGAAATCAACATACTGTATATGCATATACATACTGTGAAACAATGAAATAAAGCAAGAAAGAAGACTGGCAATGACAGGAGAAAATCCAGCTACATAAAAGAACCTGCATTTTAGATCCAGAGTGAAATTACCCTTAAGTAATACTGGTGGGTATCAGATATTCAAACAACATTGGATGGCTGTCCTCATTTCCTTTAACTCTGCTCATTTGAATCATTTAATTAATAAAAACCATGAGTCACCCCATTTTTATTTATGTCATACTTCTGAGGTTATTTTAGGATTCTTTGAAGTTATGTCAAGATTTCCCTACCTTCACAGAATCATAACTATGTTCTCCAAGCAACTCAAAGATACCATGTTTATACCAGTGCTGGAACTATCCCAGAAACAGAATTTTGTTCAATTTCAATATTTTTCTATTCATGCAGTTGTTCAACATTCCCAGTTTCTGGCATCATTTGGTTACCTGGCTATCATTATTATATGATAACTTCATGACATTTGGATACTTAAAACAATTCTTTGTATTGCTAACTATGTATTATGATATGGAGACTATGGATTGCTTTTTTCTTCTGCTATTCATCCAATTATTCTTCTATATTTTATCCTTAGAAACAGGCTCTGAGGTAAATTAAGCTGAATGATAGTTGCTGGTCCAAGGTCACAAATAAGTTTCATGACTGTGTACTGTTTAAATTAGATTTCTTCTGTCCTTGTCCAATATTTAACCATTATTGTTTTAAACATGTTTCTAAATGAAGCATGGACCATAAAAGTAATTATTTCTAGTGACAAGTAACACTGAACTTGCATTCACATTTTACCTTCTTAAGAGGTTAGAGATTAATTGGGCTTTAACAGTTACTTTTGGAGTCCTAAATGTCTGGTTTTTCTTTGACTTTGTTAAACATTAACCTTGGATGTAGTCCTATTTTTAGACTCTATACAGACATTACATTGATGAAAAAGTCAACTGTACCTGCGCTGTCTTCGTTTGTTAGAATACCGCAATGTCACAACGTTGTAGTTGGAGTTAGAAAGCACAGTGAGAAAAGCAATGTACAGAAAAAATGATCAAGGAGGAAATCAGAGTGGACATTCTCTGTATCCCTCTAGAGACTATAGCTGAGTAGTTCAAACCTAGTGAATCTGACCTGAAAGAAGAGAAAACATGAAAAACTAGGAGCACAGCCAAGAATTATTGTTCAAATATTAGAGTAAAATCAAGGACACCTCACATTCTTCTTTAACCCAATTCTGTCTCCATTAAAACTGCACAGCAGTTTGCATATGGTCAGTTTATAGACTGTATCTTGTGAATGAATTAGATGACTGCATAACACTACTGTATATTTTAAACAGTCAAACAAACAATGAAAGATCCTATAGTATGATCATGATATTACATGTGTCTTGATCCAATACTAGAGCTAAATATAGAAACATTCACAAACATTATGCATGGAAGAAAAATCTTAGTATAGTATTGAGATAGTCATATGCACTAAATATAGCTGAACCAGTCATAAATAACAGTAAAACTATTTAGATCAGATTTCAGCTTTTGGTTTAATCAGTTTTATTCACTGTAAATCAGTTCATAATAATAATGGTAAATGAAAGGTTTACCCAAAGGTGCTTTTTCAGGAGGCAACTGGACTTCCTTGTGTCTTCTTTGAAGACATTTAACTTCTCATACAAGAAGTTTCTTCAGCTCTGACTGGATGGTGGGGTATGGAAACATTTATATTCCTTGCAGACAGTTGGTCATTTGCATTCCTTTAGAAAGTCATTGAGGTCACTTGGAGGTTCATCTGTCCATCAACATCCTACATCCAAGAAGACTCCACAGCCATTTGCACTACTTAGGTGATCCTGAGGACACAGATGAATCTCCAAGTGGCCTCAATGACTCTCTAAAAGAATGAAAATGACTAGCTGTCTGCAAGGAGTATAAATGCTTCCATTCCCCACCACCCAGTCAGAGCTGAAGAAGCTTCTTGGATGAGAAATGAAACATCTTCAAAGAAGAAAGAAAAAACAAGAAAGTCCAGTTGCCTCCTGAAAAAGCACCTTTGGGACAACCATGACCTAGATGACTGAGAATCTCCATAGACATTTTTTGGATACATGTTTGTAGAAGCAAAGACGTTTTCTTAAAATGTGGGGTCTACAAAGCCAATTAACTCTTATACATTATCGAACCATTATAGCAATAGACAATTATAATTTTCATGTACTTAGGAACATCATATAGCATAAGTATGCATGCATATACTGAGAGAAAGTATGAACTGGATAATTACTTAAAATGTATTTAAACTAAACAACTATTTTAATTAAAAAGTTAGGAAGGAATAAAGCAATCAATTTTAACTAATATTAAATTAAATTATGTTATTGTTGTTGCTCTGGTACTAGCCACCTTTCAGAGGCCAAAGTCCAAGCCATTTTCAAAGGCAATATGGCTCACCCTGAAAAAAGAACTTTTGGAACTAGAAAACAAATTTAATTCAGGATGTACTCCAGCCTAATTTTAAGTGGCTTCCAGTGTGGCATTCATTGGTTTGGTTCTGCAACCCAACAAGACAGACACAGACTTCAGAGGATAATTAGAACTGCAGAGAAAACAATTGCTA
>JANHFM010005138.1:80907-93489 GCA_032468115.1 Grayia smithii | reverse complement strand
CCCTCCCCTTCCTTCTCTCCTTCTCTCCCTCCCTCCCTTTCCTTCTCTCTCACTTAGGAAAAAAAAACTTTGTTAATGCAATGGATTGTTTGTGCCATTTCCCATTTTTGTAACTATCTATCATGGGAAAGCATTTGAATTTTAATCTAATATGTTTCTCTGAAATATCACAGAAGATGCTTCCTCTAATCTGCTTGGCATTGTGATCAGCTGTCTGTCTTCTGTGTGCTCAAACTAATCACAACGGCTAACTATGGAGCTGAATGGCTTTGCTGAACTCTTAGAAAAGGCCAAGTAATATCATGCATAGTTTTAAATGAGCAGAATACAGAGTGTAAAAAGAAAATAAAGAGCGGCTTCTTTACATCTCATTTCTTTTACAAAGATTGCCAAAACAGATGAAAATGTAATAACAATGGACATCAATGTGGTCACATTCATTGGATTACAATTCTCAGCTGTTCTCTCTCCCTCTCCCTCTTTGTGTGTCTGTGTGTCTGTGTGCACATTTTGGATGAAGCATTACCATTGAACTGATATTCCCACATTTATGATGATCACTATTTCTATTATGAATCTTGCTTCTGGAAAAAAGATAGAAAAGTTGTATATCTGAGGAATGATGGGCACCTTTTCTGCCCGGTTTATACTGACAATATTGTTTTAAGCATTATTTCTGTATCTCTTATATTGCTTATAGTACTGTAGCTTATTGTTGGTTTTACATTGTATTTAGACATTCCAGAAAAGACATGTATCATTTTATTTAACATTCTGATGCATAAACAAATGGAATGCAATTTCCAAAGAAATAGGGATAGGATGTAAGTTGGATGTTGGATGCAATAGAAGTTTCTTTCCCTGATAATCCAGAGCTATCCCTGATGGGAAGTTAATATTACATTATATTAGCCAAGTGAAGCTTTTGGTTTAGCTCAACCATTTGGCATTCTACTGATAAATTTGTCACTGTCCTTTGTCAAATGGATTGCAGTTTAATAATTCTGCCTGACAGGACAATCATGAATTATATTGGGAACACATCTGTGACAATCTGAGTCTTGGGACAACTTTATTTTCTTAAAGTTCTCTAAGCACAGGAAAATGTAAGGAGGCTGTTAATGGAGACTGTCAGTTAAGGGCAAGTGACTCACAACGAAACTGTCTTGCAACCCTTTTCTGAACCTGATTTAAATGACTTTTAATGTGGTTTGTGATTTAGATGTCTGGAAGCTTGCTTTCTTCCACATGAGTTTTTGCCTGCTCACTTACAGTGACTTTTCACAGAAGCCTTTTGCATCTTCCAATAACCCCAAGCAAACCCCAAGCAATGTCTATTGGGAAATAAGAAACAACTGTCACAGGGCTGCTGTCTGGTTCTCTAGCTCCGAAATTCTCCCCAAGGAAGCATACAGTATCTCATTGTGAATGATTCTCCTTTCCATTTAGATACAACACTAAATGGTTTAACTAAATCAAAAGGGATGCAGTGGCTCAGTGGCTAAGATGCTGAGCTTGTCAGTCGAAAGGTCGACAGTTTAGCGGTTCGAATCCCTAGTGGCACAAAATGGGGTGAGCTCCCATGACTTGTCTCAACTTCTGCCAACCTAGCAGTTTGAAAGCATGTAAAAAATGTGAGTAGAAAAATAGGGACCACCTTTGGTGGGAAGGTAACAGCATTTTGTGCGCCTTTGGCTTTTAGTCATGCCAGCCACATGACCATGGAGACGTCTTCAGACAGCGCTGCCTCTTTGGCTTTGAAACAGAGATGAGCACCACCCCCTAGAGTTAGGAATGACTAGCACATATGTGCTAGGGGAACCTTTACCTTAACTAAATTGAACTCAAGAATTGTTTTCATTTTTTCCTTTCCTCTATTTGTTCCAGATATCAATGGTTCCCACACAATTGGCGTTCTTAAAGACTGTGAAGACCTGAAGACACAGATGCCAGGATGTTAATTTATTAGGGTCCTGGAATGTGTTAAAAGAATGTTTTATATTCTTGGGTTGGATAGGCAGCCATGAAAATGTGATTAATAAAATAATTATAACTGTATCAAACAGTTTATGAAATAAAAAAAATATCTGTCCCTTCTAGAGGCCATTTCAGAGCATTGTAAATTATGATCACTCATAAGATTGCTCAAATGCACTCTCAGATGAAAACCTCATCTAATGTTTCACCTTGAACCATGAGATGGGTGGCAAATAATTTAATAACAAGAAAAATAATACTTATTAAAATATTAAATAACATTTAATATTATTAAATACTATTTGTAATTAAATATTAATGAAGAAAAATATAACAACAGACTATTAAAAAACAAGAAGTTGGCAAGGGTAACAACTCCAAGACAGGAATGAAAGAGAATCCACACAATCCACACCATCCAAAGAGAGCTTCACTCACCCTCCCCAAACTCCTGGGTGAACAGTCAGATCTTCAAGATGAGGACTATTCAGGGAATGTCACATTCCAGAGGGCAATTGCATTTTAGCATCCCAATAGGTGGCATTATTTAGTACAAGGAACCTGATGCAAAGCAACCCTGCTAGATTTATTTGGTTGTGCAGCTACTATAGGTGATCCCTCACCAATAGTTGGCTGTGATCACTTGTGGGTCCTGGCTGCCCACAATCTGTGACAGCAGACTGGAATAGTTCAGGCCTTCAGTTGTTATTCTGTTACTCTATTCTTTCTCCTATTTTCTGTTTGAAATCATTGGGAAAAATCATTTATTCATTTGGGGTGAATTATCATTAATATGAGCCATGGTGGCGCAGTGGTTTGAGTGCAGTACTTCTGCTGCCTGCTGGCTGCCTGCAAGTTGGCAGGTCAAATCTCACCAGGCTCAAGGTTGACTCAGCCTTCCTTACTTCTGTGGTTGGTAAAATGAGGGCCTAAATTGTTGGGGGCAATATGCTAACTCTGTAAACCACTTAGAAAGAACTGTAAAGCACTGTGAAGCAGTATATAAGTCTAAGTGCTATTGCTATTAATATGCTAATGATATTCAGTTATACAACTCCATCCTGACTTCAAAGGAAAGTGCACTAGATATCTTATCCCTTATCCAGAACAGTTAGGACAGTTGTTCATGCTTCTTTCTCAATTCTTTATTCTTAAAGACAGTTGCAGTTGTGTTATATCACACCACTGCTGTGGGAGCTACACTCTTTATCAGTAGGTTTCCAAACACAATTCAAAATTCTGCTTGCCCAATTTAAAGCAGCCTATAACTGGTTATCTAACCAATGACCTTTCCCAGATTAATTCCATCTATTTGATACATATAGCCAGAGAATAACTACCACAGGAAGCATATTGGGAAGTAGAATTCTTTGTGACAGCTTGCTTCCTATGGAACAGCCCATTTTGTTAAGGATTAATATAATTATTGTGGCCTGTACTATAGGCTGATAAATACTGCCTTTTCTAGAATATCTTTGGGAACTGTCAAGCCATTGGCATTGTTGTATTCTTTATAAATACCTTATTTATTATTGCTATTGTTTGTATTATACTATGAAAATTCTCGATTGACATGACCTTTAACTGGGCAAAATGGTGCATAATAAGGCAACAAATTTTGAGAAATATTTCTGATGCTCACTGCCAACAATTCAGTGGGGAAGACAACAGGAATTTGGGAGTTGTTCTTGTTCCCTCTGGGTTTTTGTTTTTGTTTTGGTCACCTGTGGTCATTCTGTTTCTCTGTTTAGGTATGGAAATATATGTAAAAGAATGACCTAACATGGTACAGGTTGTCTAGTTATTAATATATCTAACTACTTAATCTGCTAAGATTGAGGAAATAGCAGGCAGGCTTCTGAAGGCAGTAATGATGGAGTGGGATTTGTGGGAAAGATTCTGAATGCTAGGGGTATTTTTGCAAACCTTCTATTGGTTTCTTAGGAAAGCAATTTACAGTATTTGTTCACTTAACTTGAATTACTGTCAGATTTTGCTGTAAACTGTACAGATTTAGTTTCATGTAGCATAGAAGCCTGAGTAATACCTAAAAATTCTCCTCATGAAATACATTTTTAAAAGACAACCATAAGATTCTTGAATTTCCTTTGCACATTCAAACAGAGCAGCAATGAAATTCCCCACAGGAGGCTTCACTGGTGACAGTTTACTTTGGATCACTAATTTGTAAATCATGCTAGAGCTATGCAAGCATAAATTCCCCCCAACTCTCCCTGTCTCTGTCTTTCTCTCTCTCATATGTATGTGCATGTTTCTCTCTCTCTCTCTTTCTCGCTCTCTCTCTCTCTCTGTGTGTGTGTGTGTGTGTGTGGGTGTGTGAGAGAGAGAGAGAGAGAGAGAGAGAGAGAGAGAGAGAGAGAGAGAGAGTGAGAGAAGAGAGAGAGAGAGAGAGGGAAGGAGGGGGAGAAGAAAGAGAAGTAAAATACCATATTTAATGAAAACATTTAACTTTCAAATGTCCTTAGTGCCTAAAGATCTGAATGGATTTATTGCAGAACTTCATAAGTAAATGAAGAAGATAAAAGAGTTTGCAGTGCATCTTAACTGTCCTTCAAGTATGTCCATATGACAACCTGTCTGTCTACCCACCTTGCTATCGTCTTTCATCTTTCTGTCTCACGTCTTCTCTCCACAGATTGTGATGATACATACAGCATCGTCTCAGTGGAACAATTTACATTGAAAGATGCTGATTGGCCCAAGGTTACTAGCTTCCTGAGCAGGATGTCATGTATTATTTTTAGAGATGCAGTTCCTGGGGGTTTGAAACATTTTTTTAAAAAATTATATACTTATTGCTGTTTATAGTTTTAGATCTTAAGAGACTTAAGACAGCGTCTTAATTGTTGGTGAAAATGCAATGTTCTGGGATCTGTGATTTTGCCTTTTTTACCTGACAAATTACTGTCACAGAAGGAGGAAACTTTTTTGTTGATCAGCCCAGTAAATCGATTAGCAACATATGTTGATTTCACTAGAGAGAATAATTTACTTGAAAGATTACCTTTTTGTGATTGGATCTGAGGATGTTCCAGAAGATAGCACTATTGCAAATATCACTCCTAGACATTAGACACCAGAATAAGGGATTTTTTAAGCAGGTAATAGAGTTAATGCATCATGTATAATTGCATAAGCAATCTTGTTTTGTCACTTCCAGCTAATGTTCATATACAGGTAGCCCTTTACCTAGAACCACAATTACCCCAAAAATTTCTGTTGCTAAATGAGAAATTTGTTAAGTGAATCACTACTATTGTTAAGTTAGTAACACAGTTTTTAAATGACCTTGCTTGACAGAAGATTGCCAAAGGTGATCACATGACCAAGGGACACTGCTGTCATGGCACCATCATAAATATGAGTTAGTTGCCAAGTTTCTGAATTTTGATCACATGATCATAGGAATGCTGCAATGGTCATAAGTATGAGAAACGGTCATAAGTCACTTTTTCAGTGCCATTGTAACTTGTCACTAAACACTGAATGGTCCTCAACTGTGGTAATTTGAGGACCATTTATATCATGCTAGTTGCTTCAATGTGTGGCTGCCATGAGAAAAGGTTGATTTCCATTGTGCGGTCATGGGAGAAGTTCCTTCAAAATGGTTTCCTCTGAGTTGTAAATGAAATGTGGGAAAGTAAGGGAGTTTCTGATCATCAAAGGGAGAAATGTACAATGTAAGAGAAGAAGCATTTTAGTCATCTTTAAATAAAATAAATAAATAATGAACTCCATCTATTTGATTTCTGCAGAATGTTGTTTTCCTTTCCTATGTGTATCTATTTTTGTATATTATTTGTTATCAAACTGAAACATAAAAAATACAAAAATAATTCAGTTTAACTAATGCACACACAAGTGTGGTTGGATAAATTATTAAGAAATGACTATTTTTTAAAAAAAGAAGAAGTGAGAAACACTTATAGTAAACAATTAAATATTCAAACATGGGATAATAATTTGAGGAAATGTTTTTAAACCTCATCATGTTTAATGATTCTGACCATCTAAAGATTTTTTTTTAAAAAAATATTATTATTATCATTTATTAATTATTTTATTTGTCAAACATGTATAAGATAACAGATATAAGTATAAACATGATTATGAATATAGGAAATGGATATTAATAAATGGGGACAGTAGGACAGGGACTGTAGGCAGGTTGGTGCACTTATACAAGCCCCTTATAGATCTCTTAGGAATGGGGTGAGGTCAACAGTAGACAGTCTAAGGTTAAAGTTATGGGGGTTTGGGGATGTAACCACAGAGTTATGGATCACTAGTGTTTTGCATTTTTGCTTATTTTTTGAAAATCAATTTGTTAATTCAGCAAAAAGGACAGTCAGATTGATATGTTTTTTAAAAATCCCAAATAATGTTGACACAAGTAGCTTTACTAGGCTAGCAGAAGTTCACAAACTCAATCACAAGCAAGGTTAAAAATTTAACACTAACATTCAGGTAGAAAAAAACAAAACAGAAAAACAAGGAATCTCTAAAGTAGGCATGCAAGCTGTAGTCATATTAGTAATAATCTTAACTTAAAATGTTGGACTAGATTGCAAATATGGATATGAATCCAGTGATATCAATATCACACACAATTCTAAAATTTGCAGATAGCAAATAACTATTGAACCTTGAAATAAAGATACTATAATGACATAATGATCATGCCACGTGTCACTGATTACTTTTTACTACCTCTAGAAGTCCTGCCTGAGAAACTTGGTTTTTTTTATTTCTCTGTGTCTTTCTAAATAAGTTTATAAAATATAAATGCCTTCCCACATTCTAAATACTCTATTAAGTCATTTGTATGAACATAGAATTTTATGTCCTTAACCTTATATTTTCATTACTTACAAATTACTGATACTTTAGTTTTAAGCAATTAAAACAAGTAATGATTGACTTATTGCCTCTATAATCATCTGCCATGCAATAATGGCCCTAAAAGAGAATCTATTTAACATAATAGAATAAAGACCATTTGAAACTGTTTTGTGCTGAGACAGCATTACTGTGACAGTAAGTTTTTATAGCAGCTGATTTCCTTATGCTATAGTTAAAGCAAATAGGCTTCCTGTTACTGCAAGCCACTCATATAGTTCTTGTGGGATAAATTGCAATTTGAAATAGAAAACAACCGCATTGAAACTGATCCTGCATTTATGCTTGAAAAGCAAAACATCTGTGTTTTTAGAAATATTTTCCTGTTTAGAATTGTGCACACAATAGAATCTAGAGTCCAAAGAAAACCATATGCTGTATGTGAACATCTATTCTTTATGCCACTAGACTTTTGCTCACTCAGTAGGAGATTTTTTTCCCTTTCACAAATTACCCATAACCCAAATAAACTCATAAACTAAAAGCAATAATACCCAGAATGGATTTAAGGCAGGCAGAGAGAGAAGTAATCAGACCAGTGATGGGTTGCTTCCAGTTCGGTCCGGTTCTTTAGAATAGGTAGTGGTGATGCTGTGATGTCACCCAACTGGTTCTAAGAGTCCCGGACCGAAGCCAACCCTGCGCGCCCGTACTTACCTGTTCCTGCGTGCAGAGCGCGCTTGTGCGCAAGCGCAGGAAGCTTTTTTTGAGCTTTTTTCGCTTAAAAAAGCTTCTGCACATGCGTGGGAGCGCCCGTTCGGCGCACATGCACCGAACGTGCTCTCTGCATGCTCCAATCACGCGCGAAGCACATGCACCTATAGAACCGGTAGCAAAGGTAAGTAGAACCCACCCCTGAATCAGACCTACCATAGGTTCTGTCCATTGCAGTGGTGGGATTCAAATTTTTTTACTACTGGTTCTGTGGGTGTGGCTTGGTGGGCATGGCATGGCTTGGTGGGCGTGACAAGAGAAAGATACTGTAAAATCTCCATTCCCATCCCACTCCAGGGGAAGGTTACTGCAAAATCCCCATTTCTTCCTGATCAGCTGGGCCTCAGGAGGCAGAGAATAGATGGGGGCGGGGCCAGTCAGTGATGGTATTTACCGGTTCTCCGAACTATTCAAAATTTCCGCTACCAGTTCTCCAGAACTGGTCAGAACCTGCTGAAACCCACCTCTGATCTGTGGGTATTTATTTATTCTAGTCCTGCCTTAGCCATTAAAGCCAGCTGGGTGAGTTTGGGCCAGTCACTCTCTCTCAACATAACCAACCTCATAGGGTTGCTGTTATGAGGAAAATAGGAGGAGCAAGGGTGTGTTTGATAACCCATTACCTTATTTGTTAAAACAATAAAGACAGGAGATAGAATAACAGAATTGGAAGGGAACTTGGATATCATTCTGGACAAATGGCTGTCCAATCTCTTCTTTAAAATCTCCAGTGTTGGAGCACCCACCATTTCTGGAGGCAATTTGTTCCATTGATTAATTATTCTAACTGTCAAGAAATTTTTCCTTAGTTCGAGGTTGCTTTTATTATGTCCTGCAATTTTTGGAATATTGCCATTTTCATGGTTATATTAGTTTAGTTCCATGCCCAAACATGTCATGCTTGTTTTTATGAATTGTTATGTACCCCTTAGAATTATTATATGACAAAGGCAGCAATATATTGTAAATCCTATAAAGCAGTCAGTCAGTCAACTGATACCTGACTTATTTCCTCACATAGTAAGGCCATTTTGATTGCCAGCCGATGGTTTATTAGTGATTTTTCAATAGTTTGAGACATATTACAAATGATGGGATTTGCACAAAATGACAGAACTTTGCATTATGACTTTCAGATTTACAAGACACCAACCTTGGGGTTTGTTTGTTCACCCCCTCCCCTCCCATTACAACTACCCCATGCCTTCTGGTGAAAATGATCACATAATAAGCAGGCAACTTCTGAAGTTAACTGTACTTCTTGAGACACCAAGAGAGAGTGATTCAGCCTGTCATTCTCTGGACAATGTTGCATTATTTTGTGGGACGATACTCTCTCTCTCTCTCTCTTTTTGCTTTCACCTCATTGCTCCCAACCTCTTTGTAACAACTTAGGAGCTCTTGGACTTTTTTTTTTTTAGTCACTTAAGCTGAATCTAGCAGCACTCAAGCCAGATCAGATACATGCAATGTATGCAATCTTGCCTTTGGATCCCCACTATAAATCAGTCAGATGCCTATAAAAGCTTATAAGCAAGTAACATAGATACTGTTGAGTGGATTCCAATATCTGATAAATGATAGATACAACCATTTTGTTTCCTTAATAATAAAGAAGCTTGCCATAGATTTCTTCTGGAGGAATTTGACTTCTCACTGTAGTCTCTTGTCTAGGAATGTCTGGACACCTTATTTACCAGGTGTATCAGGGGAACTCCTTAATTTTTTTTAAAAAAATGTTTTAAATCCCAAGATATGTGATTTCACCTATACAGCTTTACACTGCACAGGATCTGGCTATCTGAAGGACCACCTGCCTCTCATAACATGAGCCCAACTAATTTAATCTTGCAGGATTGGTGTGTTCTTTGATTGGATAATGTCACTCTCAGGATCTTTCTAGAAGTGACATTTGAATGAAGTTGCCACCCTCCCTCCCCCCAAGATCTGGATGCTAGTGTTTAGAGCAGCCATGAAGTGCTGGCTCTTCAGTCAGGCCTTTGGTGAGATTGCTCACTTCATCACACTTTCCATGTTTTATCTTTTATTGATTTCGTTTTGATTTCTTTATTTAATTGTTGTGAACTGCCCAGAGTTGTTGGGAGTTTTACAACATACAAGTTTAATACATCATCATCATCATCATCATCATCATCATCATCATCATTATTATTTCAAGAGTTCCATTTATATATACACTGTAAATATTTATTTATTTATTTATTATTAAACTTACATACCACTCATCTTGCCTAGAAGTGACTCTAGGGGGCTTATAGCAATAGCACTTATATGCTGCTTCACAGCACTTTACAGCTCTCTCTAAGCGGTTTACAGCATCAGGATATTGCCGCCAACAATCTGGGCCCTCATTCTACCCACCTTGGAAGGATGGAAGGCTGAGTCAGCCTTGAGCCGGTGAGACTCGATCTGCTTACAGTTGGCAGAATTAGCCTGCAATACTGCATTGTAACTGTTGGAAATGAATTTCAGCCAACAAAACTTGGGTCAATGAAAACAAAGAGCCTTTATTAAAAGAAAATAATAAAAGCGATTTTGCAAAATAGGATGGTATCCCAGCAGAGACCTCAACAAGGAGTTTGAGCCAGGAAGCCACACCTGAAGTTTCAAATGCATTACATTTTATAGTTCCCTATCCCGACGCCCCCCATGCCACTCCTACATCGGATCCAGTGATCGATCACAGCTAATCCAAGGCGCCTTTTAGAGACAACATCATCTCTTCTCTCTAATTACATGTTCATCAACACCTCCCCATAACTATGCCCATAAAATACTTTGCAAGCATGGCTCTTTCTTATCTCTATTGCCTTGGCATTAAGGAATGTCCCCTTAGCAGGACCTCTTTCTAACAGTCCTAAAATAAAAAAAGATTTATTCTAACCCAACATTGTTACTTATTGGTCAGCATGTTCTCCAACTATCTTAAAGCAGAATCATATCTAACAAATTTAACAGAGTAAATTTGTTAGACAGAGCTGGAAGGGACCCTGCAGGTCATCCAGTCCAACCCCCTGCCTATGAAAAATGGAATCTTTACTTATATGCATTTCTAACCTATGTACCTACATACTATTTTATTTTTGAATTTTCTCATATCCTACATAACCACCGTGCCACCAATAAAATATGTTTATATGCTTTTATATCAATGAAAGCCACAGGATAAAACATTAAAAAAATCATACACAAAAGTTGGCTTAAAAATTAATAAATAATATGGCAAGGAAGGGAGCAAGATGCACACGCAGAAGAGGTGGGGTCTCATCCCAGTCCATTAATCACCTCCAGTATGATACATCTCCATTGGAGGCTGAGACCAATTGACAGAGCCAGGTTATGTATATAAATATGTAGATTGGACTACGTTGTATATTTACACTTGCACCACAGTCTCTCTGTTGAACATTTTTATCCTGTAGATTCTTGCTTTTTTTGCTATTCTGTTTTTAATTCTCTTTCCCTACTTTTTTGTTGCTCTAACCTGCTAAGAAAATAACATTATGGGGTGACTCTGTGTACATCTATAATAAAAATGGAAGGAGAGGTCTTTTGCTTCCCAAAGTATGTCATGCTTCATGAAACAGGCACAGCAGGAGAGACATTTTAAGAAATTATGTCCTTGTGTTAAAAAAAAAAAAGCCCCATTTGAGAATGTCTACACAGTTTACCTCCCACCCTCCCTGCCATCCTGCAGAGGTGGAAACTGCTGTTAGGTATGAAATTCTTATGAATTCTATTATAAAGACAGTACTGTGATTTTTTTTTTACTCCATTCAAGCTTTGGGGTATTTTCAGAAAGATATAATATATTCAGAAGTTAGTCTTCATGTACCGGTAATACTAAGTAACTGTGTAGATTCATGCTTGTTTGAATCACTGTCCTAAATATAATACATCTACTTATGCATTTGCTGAGCATGCAAATTTGTAGCCAATTTAGAATGCATGAAGATGTTTTGTTGATTTCCAGATTTGGAGAAAAAGCATCATGTTTAAATTCTTTCTAATCTCTGGGTTTGTGTATATTTGCCAGACACCACATTCCAAAAACTGCAAAGACAAGACAAGAAAATTAATAACTTCTAATTAAAATTAATTGCCTGTAAAATAAGATTCCACATTCATCACATAAATTAATCCTCCATTTGATATATTGCCCATTCTCTCTTGCACACACAAGCTATTCTCACAAACAAAAATACACAGAGATACATCCCCTCCCTCCTTCCATCAGACTCCAGAAAAGTTGAATACAAAAAACCAGGATGGTGATATGGTAAAGGGCAGGGATAGCTGCCCTAGGAAAGGAAGAAAAGCAGGAGAGAAAAGTGGGTGAACATAAGAAAAGAGATGGCGAAGCCCCTTGTAAGGGTTGGAAAAAGGTTTAACACCGAACAGAAGAAGAACAGTGCTCATCATGAGTAATAGCGAATCCCTAAAGGCATCCATGTTTTTAAACTGCTAATAAATTTTAGGGATCTACATCCCTGCCTGTTTGTTTTCAATGGTATATTCCGTTCTTCTCCACTGGTGCAAAATGACCTCCTGCTCACAGGATTCTCAGCTACTAAGGCAGCTTGCAAGAACCTCTCTATGAGGGAAATGGGCAATTAGGAAGTTTGATAGATGGAACATAGAACATAGAATAAGAGAGTTGGAAGGTTTCTTGGAGTCATCTAGTCCAACCCCCTGCTCAAGCAGGAGAATTTAGACAGAGATAGATAGACAGTCTTTGGTGGTGCAGATTGCTAATGCACTGGCTAAGTGTCTCCACTTAAGTTCAGCTGCTTGCAATTAGTGTTGGTTCGATTCTCATCAGGCTCAAGGTTTACTCAGCCTTTCATCCTTTTGGGGTAGATAAACTGAGGATCCAGATTGTTGGGGGCAATGAACTGACTTTGTAAAAATGCCGCTTTGGGGGGCAAAAGCCCTAATAAGCAGGCATAT
>JANHFM010005138.1:55540-74118 GCA_032468115.1 Grayia smithii | reverse complement strand
CAGCCCTGTTTTTGACTCGTGCAGTATACAGGTCCTCAATGGAAGGCAGGTTGGTAGCAATTGTTTTCTCTGCAGTTACACCATGACAACTAAAACTGGATGCTAGTGTTGTCTTACCAGGGCATTATCAAGTGGCATTAATACTTCACATGATCTCAATTCTATCTGTCTGTTAATGCAATCTACAACTGTGTTGGCTTTTTTGGTAACTGCAGCACACTGCTGGCTCATATTTAAGTGATTGTCCACTAGGACTCCAAGATCCTTCTCATAATTACTACTGTTGAATCAGTTACCACCTATATTATACTTATGCATTTGATTTTTCTTACTTGAATGTAGAATCTTACTTTTTTTCACCATTGAATTTCACTTTGTTATTCTGCCAAGATCCTTCTCTTATCTTAAGGCTGTCTTAAGTGTTGGCTATTCTTGCCAGCTTGGTGTCATCTGCAAATTTGATGAGTTCCCATCTATTGTCTCATCTAAAAGGAAAAAAAAATAAAAATAAAAAAATACAGATAATTTGACTTCAGTCCTTCTTTCTATCAAGTAATCAGCATCTCATTATTTCCTCTTTCTCTTTGACTCCGTTTAATCCCCCAAAACCATAAATCATCAATTTAGTATTTTCTTTCAACAAAAGCAGTCCATATAAGACTTTCAGTCTTTTTTTTTAAGTATTTATTGGTTTTTTCCCCTGACCAAACTGATTAGCTTTGCCATTTCCCCAATCCCCCTCAAGTCCTTCTGAATTCAATGGCACCAATTTAGAACTTCAGCCTAAATTACTGATTAAATTCCCAGTCTATGTCCATTTTCCACGTATTTCATCATAAGTTCATTTCATCCAACTGATGTCTCAATCTGTGCATAAAAAGAAAAAAGAAAAGAAAAGAAATGGGAAAGTTCACATTTATTTCATTGTAACATACACAGTCTTGGCATAACTTCCCTAAATATGAACATTCTTACACAGGTTCTCTTAATATATATGTTCTAATGCAGTTTTTGAGCCAGGAAATGTGCTGTTAAAACTTGGAGAAATGTACAATTGGTGGTATGTTATTAAGTTCAATGCATTCTATTTATTTTAAAAAGCAAAAGTCTCTGGCACTATTACCTATTGGGTCTCCTAAAACCACTCAGAGTATAATAGCATTTTTAAACGTGTTTGTGTGTGTGCTTGCGCAGACATGTGTTGCATGAATGAGTACATTCTTGCTTTCCAAGAGAATACAATGGCTACAAGTATACCATTTCACTGAAAATCTTGATTTTAAAATTTGGTGTTGTTGTTTTTTTAAAAGCCCCAAATTTATTGTATGAAAACTACACGTTCTGTCACATCTAAAGCTATTCTTGTTCATAAAGTTCATTAAAACAATTTAGAATATATTGCTTTGAACCTGCACTAGATGTTAAAAGTATTAACAATAAAATGGCTTTTTTAACATTAAATGCTACTTAATGCAAAATGCTAAACTGATTTGTATGACTATATGGGGAAAAAGCATAACTATTTATGCATTAAGCAAATTATATCGTCGTCATATATATATTTTCAAAGCCCATCCTGGAGCCTTTTCTTTATTAAATTTCAATTAAAATTTGGTTGGAGGACAGTAGTTAGAAATGAAAACCTTACTTTAAAAATAAAGTCTACCATTAGCTGTTAGGAAGGTACAGAAGTTTCTGTATTTGGCATATATTAATATTTTGAATACTATTGTGCTTTTTAAGCTGAGTGTGGGAAAATTCTCATGTGGGATTATTAAATGAGTTGATTTGCATTCTAATGAGAACAAATGTTTGGGATTGCATTGTTAAAATGCTAAAATGGTGTGTGTATAATTATTTTGCAGCTTACATTTACAGAACACCTCTCCCCAAACCTTTAAAAAAAATAACGAAAGAGACAGCACATACAGTATCAACGGCTGGAGGGGAGGTGATTAGGGTAATTTAAACTGTTCACAAATGATTTCATGACAGAATCAAATGCATTTCTTTGCTTTTGCTGGGCTTCTTTCATTATCTTTAAACAGCCTGCTGCAATGCCTGGTCCCCCAAGAAGACTCACCAAACTCTTTTTTCAGTGGACAATTTCCCTTTGTATTTATTCATCGTTTTGCCATCCTAGCCTGACTCCCTCCATTGCTTTGCCTGAGTTTGTCTATTTTGTAACAGCTCTGTTGTGTCTTCTAATACTTTAGCTTTATCACATCAAGTCAAGCTTTCAAACATTAATCCCTTCATGCTTTAATTTCATATTCTATTACCAGACTGAATGCAAAGATTGTTTCTTTATCTCTCTCTTTTTATTTTTCTCCAATAGGGAATAATGCCTGTGGCTACTCTTTGGCCATTCTGTCTTCATTTCTACAAGCTTTATGTTAACCAGCAGACCCAAAATCTTCCAATGAAGCATTAATTTATATTCTCTTGTTTAAAGGAATGTTGGCATTTTCACTATTTTCCCCCCTAAAACAATACATGTATAGCACGCACACACATACACACACATACACACACAAGGGTTTATTTTGTAGAGCTTCTAGGCCCTTCCAAAGAAAGCCTGCTTGTGCTATGTAGCTGAAAGTAGCAGCTGTCTATTTCTTTCCTACCACCTTGTGAATTTTTAGATTGAAAAAAAGAAAAGACAAATAAATGCTGATGCTACTACTATCACTCTATAGTAGAGGAAACCTGGTTGTGAACATTCATAAAAAGTGTTATCTAAGCAAAAGAGTATTAAAGTATCCTTAAAATAATCCCAGCTGAATTCAGCAGGACTTTTGTATAGATCAGTGGTTCTCAACCTGTGGGTCGGGACTCCTTTGGAGGGTCAAACGACCCTTTCACAGGGGTCACCTAAGACCATTGGAAAACCCATATTTCCGATGGTTTTAGGAACCGAGACACTGCTCCTCTATCCATCTCCAGACGAGTCTAATAGGTCCTATTTCCAAGTAGGCGCTGTAGACTCTGATTTTCGTTAGATGTGGGCCATTGTGCTTGAGAAAGGTCAAGGAAACACCTGCCTTTCAGGTGTTACATTACAATTCATAATAATAGTAAAATTACAGTTAAGAAGTAGCAACGAAAATAATTTTATGGTTGCGGGTCACCACAACATGAGGAACTTTATTAAAGGGTTGCGGCATTAGGAAGGTTGAGAACCACTGGCATAGATATAAATGAATTTAACAATTTAACAATTTAACAAGACTTTGAGTAATTTAATTTTATTATAACAAATATTTCATATTTTTTGTACCTGATACTAATGGAATATTTATTTGTTTGATTTAATTATTATTATTATTATTGATAATTGTACAGTCAGCCAGATGTTCAGACTGGGTTTGGCATTTTTATCTACCTATCGAGTCTTTACCAAGGACCTGGGATGATGATGATTGCTGTTGTTGTTATCTCTTTTATTCATTAAACATGAAACTTAGTCAACTGAACATTTAAATATTATTATTAGTGTTGTTATTATTATCATCACCATTATCATCATCTATTGTTACAGGAGCCAGAACATAACAATGCTGTTGCAGAGTAATAGTTTGGCTTGCCAAGGTCCCAGTCTCCTGTTACAGGAAATGCATGCATGTGCAAGATGTGCCACAGGAGGGCAAACTGGCTTTACATCCAAGAGAAAGCTGAATGACTTTTCCTGCAGAATCACCAAAGGTCCCCTTTCTTTCGAGAGCTGCCTTGCAAATGTGTGCTGCATCCAGGAAGGTTCAGAGCTGTCAGGAATCTGACTGCCTACACAGAGCATTGTCTCCCTACCAAAGTGGTACCTATTTATGTACTTGCATAAAACATGCTTTCAAACTGTTAGGTGGACAGAAGCTGAGGTGAGTCACAGAGATCACTCTGGCATAAACTTAGGGTTCAAACCAATGGACCTGAGACCATATCCAGCATCATTAAGCCACTAAGTCACCATTCCTCTTCTTGGTTTTATTTAATGTTGCTTGACTCCAAATAATTAAGGGGGGTTCACACTGTACCACACACTATAAAAATAGTATTTTATTTATTTATCAAATTTGTACAGCCACCGATCTCATAAGAAGTGACTCTGGGCAATGTATAACAATCAAATAAAAACAAAAATTAAAACAAAATCATTACAACACTATAAAATCATTTCAGGTGTGGCATCAATCAAGGTTGGCAATGTGGCAATTCCTACAGTATATGACAATTGCTACACTGCCAACTTCGTCTGATGTAGTACCTGAAAACATAACAAATAGATTAACTCCCCTTCTGAACCCTTTCAGTAATGCAAGTCAGATTGGCCATATCATCCATGATAAATCACAAATGCCTTATTACAGATTGGCTTGGCTTTTAGAAGGAGCATCCAGAAGTCAGGACCACTGAAAGTTTATTGACAGAGCACTGGAACAGAAAACTGAGTAAGGCAATGGTCTTAAGTTCCCTGAAAGCAGCCTACTCCTTTTCTACCATCATATCTCCCCCTATTACTAGAGTAATCCTATGGCCTTTCTCCACCATGCATGCAGCTCCATCCCCAAATCCACCCCTAAGGTCAAGGACCTTTGTTGTCCTCTCCTAACATTCCTGGGCAGGGAGTCAATTTAGCTTCACTAGATCTCATCAGAGTACCATCTATCATCTCCACACAACCATAGTACTTGAACACATTACTACAGTTCATTCAAACAAACTAACTTTCACAGGAATTCTCATCTGCTCATGCCATCAGCTGGTAGAAGGCTGCCTTCCATTCACCCACCACTAATTCCTCCTCTGATTCTTACCCAGGAGGAAGAATCAGTCATATATTCACTGTGGCAACTCAAGAGTCAATTGAACCAGTGCTTTTTCTTCCCTCTCTCCCTCCCTCCCTCCCTCCCTCCCTTCCTTCTCAGAGCTACATGGGTTAAAGCAAAAGTGCCATCCATGGAGGTAGGATCCACAGCACCCTGCCACTCTGCTACCCAACAACAGTACACACCACAAAACCTCAATAATGAGGAAAAAAACCAACACCTACTGGCCTTTTGTAAAACCCTAAAGACCTGACCTGATCCTTGGTTGTATTAGTAGTTGGTTTTGCTGTTTCTTTGCTGAATTGTATTTTAATTTTGAAATTAAATTTTGAAATTGTAATTGTTTTCATTTTATTTTAATGTCACTTGTTGAGATGGGTGGCCATATAAATAAAATAAATAAATAAGAATAAGAGTGGGGAAGCACAATTGTTCCTTATTCATTGAAGAATATTTGTATAACAATGTTTATCACATTCATGTGCCAAAGTTATATCACTTACAGAACTTTTTTCCTCTCTTGCCTTTATGATTGCCAAATGAATAATTAGAAGGAGATGAGCCTGTGGGTTCCACCATGGAGAATAAAGAGATACTATTTCCTGAAGATCAAATGGAACCCAAAGGGTAAGATATTCATACTATCTTAATGGACTAAGAAAAATAACAACACTAATATAGAAAGAGGATTTGGGGACTTTAAAAAAGCTGAGATCAGACTTGTACATCTCAATTTATTTAGAAAACATTTTTTCTTAGTTTCTTCTTTAAAAAAACCCTGCTGCTACTGCCTGAAAAAAATCAAGATTGGGCTTTTCCTTACTTTGAGTTGATCCTCCCACACAGCTGACTGCTAGGAAAACTCTTCGTAACTATACTTTTCAAATATTGATTTATATTCTGGCTTCCCCCTAGGAAGCAGAAACAAAGTTCAAATGGAGAGTATTTCCATCTAGAAATTTCATTGAAATTCAAACACCATTCTCTGCTATGTTGCCACAGCATACTTAAGTGGTTCATATGTGGAGATAGTTTATATCATGTGAGCATTGTATCCCCAAAAATGTTTGAGTTATTTAGGCTTAAACTATTGACACCTAGTCGGTTATGTCATATGAACAGAGAACAAAATGTTATCTTTTACTTTCTACTTTCAAAGAAAGGAAGTTCTTTGGCAAGTCTATAAAAAGGGACTACTCTAAGGAATCCCATCTCTTTCTTTCTCTTTCTTTATCCCTCCCCAAAAAAAAAATTGCAGAGGAAGTTAAAGCTCCCACCAACTCTGATTGGGTTTGCAATCAAGGTTTATCAAGGTTTACAACCCTATTTTGCAGGGATCAGCAATTTGCCAGGGTAAAAGTCAGCTAAGTCAGTCATATCATTTCAACGCAGTATTTGTCATGGATGTACCCAAAGCAGTCTCAAATGTCAAAAAAGAACAGCTTTAGGAACTTTGGAAGTGGGCACGGCAGAGCATCTGGAAAACATGGGGGACTCTGAACCAGAAGGGGATGAGCAAGAAGAGGAGGGGAGAGAAATAGTTTCAGAAGCACCAGTGGAGCGATCGGACAAGCAGCTGACTGATAATGGGAAGGAAGAAATGCAGCTTCAGCCAAGAGGCTTGGAAGGCCAGAAGAAACAGAGAGTAGAGAAGGGGCATAACTACAATGGCTGAGCAGGAATGAGCAAAAGCTGCCTGTTCTGCAGTGTCCTCCTCTGCAGGAGACTGCTGAGAAGCAGCTTCATTATGGTGTTTCCCAAAGAAAGAGTAACAACAGAAGTTTGGGGCTCTCAGGCTTCTACCATAAGTCTCGGATTGGAAACCGCATCTTCCAATCTGCCCCCTCTTCCAACTTTAATTAATTGCACCAGAAAGGGGGAAGTTGCAGGCTTGTAACCAATGGCAGGAAAAAACCAGAGGGAGAGTTATGCAACGGATAGAAATCGGAGCAAGTCTCTCACTTTTCCAGTTTCGCTTGATAATGGCATTGTTCTCTAGTAAGTGATAGTAGGATTTCAGAAAGCGGTTTTCAGATCAATAGCCATGCTGCTATTTTCCCATCTAGAATACATTTTAAGATTTTCCAAAAGAGATTTATGAGTGTTTCTAGGTGCATTTCTTTCTTTCCCTTTCTTTTATCTTTTAAAAGACTTTTTAACTACCGGTTCCAAAGAACGGTAGTAAAAAAAATGCTAAAAAGGTAAAAAAAAAAAAGTTCTGACGGTCGCATGTTGCTCAGCTGATCGTCGGAACTTTTTTTTTTTTACTTTTTAAAGTATTTTTAACAATGTTTAAAAAATAAAAAAAAAGTTCCGAAGATCAGCTGAGTGATCTCTTACAATCTTGTGACTCTTGGTGGGATTCCAGAAACAAAAAAAAATGTACAATATACAACAGAATATAAAAGAAAGTAGAGGAAACATTCTTTAAAATGTGTCATACATTTAGAATAAAACAAGGTCCCAATAACATTTAACATTTTAATGGTGTTAATTAAGTGATTCAAAGCTCTCCAGAAGATTTCTACCTTGACCACTTCTAGAAAAATAGCAAGATTGGGGCAAGTTGAACTTCCTATCAAGGTCATTCAGAAAAAAGAGAGTTGTGATGAAGCAGCGTCTTCTCTTAACCTTACTTCCCCTGCAGAAATTAACAAATGTCTCTATAATTCATAGCAGATACATTGATTCTTCTCAAAGAAGGAAACAGAGGTGGGCTCCTGCCAGTTCTCACCAGTTCTCCCAAACCATATGTTAATTTTCTGAACAGTTAAGAGAACCGGTTGTGGAAGAAATATTTTCCCACTTTACAGGACTAATCCTGCAAGGAACACAGGAAGGAAAGATTCTAGTGTGCCTATATTTCTAGCCTAATCCTTATTTTAATTGCCACCTCTGCTGCTTTAAGTGTTTTCAGAAACTGCCTCTAATAGCCTTAATGGTTCTTGGCAGTATGCCCAGACTTTCTATTTGTAGCTGAGCTTCTCTGGAGTCCCCCCGCCCGGAGTTTTTTGTGGTACTTTTATTTCTGGGGCTTGAACAGCTATTTACAGAAGGATTGGCATAGCCATGGAAGAAATGGCTGAGAGGCAGGATGCAAGGTTGGTATTCTGTCTGATTTTTTTACTGCCTTTCTGAGGGCATGTGATCTTTCCTTAAATCTGGATAATTATTTTAGGATATCTTGTGAGGTGAGTAAGACCAGCTGGTATCTTTAAGTGGTGCAAATGGATCTAATGATTGCTTCTCCTGGGTGCTTTGTCAGTTCATGGAGCACAGGAGTCTCTTGTCTATGGGGATTATTCAGTCATCCAGGCCATGGTTGTCCCAAAGGTGCTTTTTTCAAGAGGCAACTGGATTTTCTTGGTTTTCAGAAAGTTCAGCTGCCTCTTGAAAAAGCACCTTTGAGACAGGAGTCTCTTGCATTGCTCCAGAGCTACATGATTGCTCACTGATAATAAGTGGATCCTCCTTCCAATTTGTTATACTTTGCTATCATGATAATATGGCATAGTAACATGGCACCAGTTGTAGAAAGTTAGGTCCCACCCCTCTCCTAGAAGAATGAAATACTTTGAGAAATATTAAAAAGGAAGAATATATTTCCCTGAATGAAAAATGGAGAAACATGTTTTCTTAGAGGGAAATATCAGCCCACCTTCCTTAATAGCCCAGAGTAGATGTCAGCAGTTAAGAGATAAAGAAATAGATAGCTATATTCATAGGCAAAAATTTCCTGCAGCAAGGTCTGAACAAAAACAGAATGGGATTAGCCCTTACTCAAGATGTTAATTTGTCTCTTTATCTTGGCATTTTGTAATCCAAATATGCCCACCCACTTTCTGGAGAGCTTAAATAACCTCTCTGCTATAGGGTTTCACTTTATGAGCAAGAGTTGGCTGTAGTTTAACTATTTTAATTCCTCAATGTGCTCTACCCTGCCTGATTTGTAACTCTGGGTTGCAGGTATTGCTGAGGAAAAGGAAAGTATTCAGACAGAATGGTTTAGCTTTCCATGAGAGCTGTGACTCACTGATTTTCATTATGTATTTCCTCATTTCTAATCTAATGATTGGTATTTTGGGCAGCTTTTTGCAAGCAAATAAGCTTTTTGCATTTTTGTACAGGTAATCCTTCACTTACAACAGTTCATTTAGTGACTATTCAAAGTTACAATGGTACTGAAAAAAGTGACTTATGGCCAGTGGTGAAATCCAAATTATTTTACTACTGTGGGCATGACTTGGTGGGCATGGTGTGGTTTGTGGCTTGGTGGGAATGGCTTGGTGGGCATGGCAGGGGAAGGATACTGCAAAATCTCCATTCCCACCCACTCCAGGGGAAGGATACTGCAAAATCCCCATTCCTTCCCCACTCCTGGAAGAAGAATATTTAAAATCTCCATTCCCACCCCGCTCTGGGCCAGCCAGAGGTGGTATTTGCTGGTTCTCCAAACTACTCAAACTTTCCACTACCGGTTCTATAAAACCTATCAGAACCTGCTGGATTTATGACTGTTTTTCACAGTTATGACCATTGCAGCATCATGAGAGGCTGGGTGAGGCTAAGCGCTTCTTGACATACGTGATATCAAGTTGGCCACATCCACTCAGTCTATGACCACCCAGCCATGCCTTCCCAGCCAGTCATTAGGGCAGAGAACCGGTTGTTAAATTATTTGAAGCCCACCACTGGAAAGAATTCCTGCAGGTATCTTAGGGTTTTTGTAGCTGAAGAACAGCACTTTGATCTGCACCCAGAAATTTACCAGTGTGAGACTGGAAGCACTGATGTTACGCATCGGTGTTAAGTACCACTTAATAAATGCACTGCTGCATTTTGTACCAACTTTACTTTCCAAATAGCCTTTCAAAGCAACCCCATGTTGAGCATATCATTACTATATAGTAATCCAGCCAGGTATAATGAGAATGTGAGTTATTGTTTCCAGTTCTTCCTTCTTTGTCATTTGGGTTATGTGTTATATAAAACACAGGTGGAAAAAAGAGTCAGAAAAGAGATGTTTTGGGATAACTGTAAAAAGAAGAAGGTTATTTGTTCATCCACTGTACTCTCTGTTCACAGTTTCACTGCTAAATGGTTATGTTGCACTATCTATCAAAGTGACAAAGCCAGAGACTGACCAACCCATTAGTTCAGAGGGAGTCAACATCCTTCTAAATGACCTATTCTCTGGGCAAAAAATCAGGTTTTTATTTAATTTAATAGCAACAATGTTACTATATTTTGTTACTCTGTTTCAGCTTAAGGATACCATGTTTCCCTGAAGATAAGACCCTATCTGACATTTTTTTGAACTCTGAAATAAGCGCTTGGGCTTATTTTCAGGGAGGTCTTATTATTTTGGGGTGCGTGGAGCAAGATGGGGCTCCTCTTGCCGTCTTACCTGATTTCCAGCTATGCATTTAAAGATTTTTGGGGAGGGCTTATTTTCAGGGGGAGGTTTATTTTAGCACAATCAAAAGCCTGATTGGGCTTATTATCAGGGGATGTCTTATTTTGGGGAAAACAGAGTAGTAAAGTTGATCTGAAAGATTCAGGAAAAAAAGTATATTTTCTAGTTGGGTATGCTCCTTTGTATCTTTTTTAAAAATGTAATTAAAGAAGGCAAATGTCTCTCACATGTAGCAGAAGCACTTTACTTCTGCCAAAACTAACTAAATAGAAGTCAAAGTACCTATGTTTTCTGTACAACTGTGGTTGGACAAGAGCTGACATATTTAATAGCATGATTTAAAAGGAAAAAAAAATGCTACCACTTTGCACATAACTTACCTGCAAAATCCATCTTAGCTTTTATGCCGCTGAAAAGCAATATATAAAAGGCTTCTACAAATATTATGTCAATTGATAATATTAATATCTGGATCAGCATTTATGTATATTACTGAATAGGTAGGATATGTTCTTAACAATTGTTATTAGAAAAGATGTTAAGATTACTTTTTCTCCAATAAAAGATTTCCCATACAAATTGCATTGCAACAATATCCCTTTTGTAATAATCCATCTTTACAAACCTTACATTCAGGAAAGTTCTTTGTTGTATATATTAAAAATGCATAGTTATCATATTATCAGAATTTGTCTATTCTGGTAACATATTAAACATGGAGGAAAGTGAAAAG
Organism: Grayia smithii; assembly: GCA_032468115.1. Classification (NCBI taxonomy): domain Eukaryota; kingdom Metazoa; phylum Chordata; class Lepidosauria; order Squamata; family Grayiidae; genus Grayia; species Grayia smithii. Next base: position 63,146 of record JANHFM010005138.1, on the reverse strand, counting down.
TTAGAAATCAAGAAAAGAAAACAATGAAATATTATGTTCATAATACAGAAAGGTAGACAATGTCAAGTTTACAATCCAGTTGTCCGCCTGCATACAAACTTTGTGAGATTTTCTTTTAATGCTAGCGATTAACTCATGAGTTCTGTGATCTAAGTTATATTAATTCTTATCAGAAGAGTGGTGGCTTTGCACATTTATAGACTGGTCCTATAAAACTAACTGGGTTTATTTCAGACCTGTCTCTGTGCCAAAGATATGTGACCAACAAACTGAAGTAAGTGGATTTCTTTATATTATGTTTATCCTTATTATTACTTAAAAAAGTATGACAGTATATTCCCAAAAGAGGAGTAAAAAGATTAGCTTAAAGTGCTTTATTGCCTCCAACATTCAACATTTGCTTGGAAGTCTAAATAGTAAAACCTCAGGAATCCAATGTAGCTTTTTCTTATTGTTAATGAGCTCAGGCAGAGATCTAAAATGGATAACTTGATTATACCAAAAGTACTTTTTGTACTTGATTGTTTAATTTTGATTTTATTTCCTTATACCATTTGGATCTAGCACTGCATGGTTATGTAGTTTTTTTGCAAATGTTTACATATTCTTATGAAATATTAAGATTTGTGGCATACGTAGTATAACTGGTAAACTGTTGCCATTGCTGCCCTTGGACCAAACTTGGTACCCTTTCGTCACTGTGTACCACCATGTGAAATTTCACTATGTGAAATATCATAGTTCACACTATGATATTGAACTTCACAATTGAACTTCACAATCTTGAAGGATTGTGAAGTTTTAATAACATTATCCTCAGAAGATGCCTGAAACAGATAGAAAAAAAAATCATTCCTGGTTTATTGGTTTGTGTAAGACATATTCATAATTCTGTCAACCAAAACACCAGGTTTGCTAGAAAAAATAAAAGGGCTGGATGGGGGGAACAAACTGGAGTGCAGCCCATGCTGTCTAGTTTGGTTCTAATATGATTTGATCCTAAAGCTGCTTACTTCAGTAAGGGTGACATTGTTGCTAAAATTTGGTTTCGGTTATGAAAGAGTCATTATTTCATCATTTGGATAAGATGAAACCGGCTATATTTATTGGTAACTACGATACTGCAATTGCAGAGATAATGCTGTCTATGATTTTGCTCCTGCTCTCTAAAGATAATCCCTAAACTATCTATTATAGATTGTTTGGGGAAGAACAAAAGGAAGTCTTCAGCTCATTGACCAAACATGAGATTATATTCATTTTTGGTTGTTTATTTTCCCCCAAAGGCTCATGAGCATATTTACTTCTCTACTTGATTAAATCTTTCTGAACGAATGCCAGGAGTCTACTGAGATAGATCCTCACTGCTGGAAGTAAATGAGGGTGTGCCACTTACTGTTGCATTTAACTAGTTATGTGCAGCTACCACCAGTACAAGCATAAGTTTTTTTGCCCTCTGGAAAGGATTACAGTGATTATTCATAGCAAAATTGAGAACTTTGTTCTGTAAAACAACTCTTCCTTTAAACTTTAGTGACAGGAATATTTTCATGTCTGTAGTCCTTCGGTATCTTTGGCTGTGGTGACCTTTCACTCTCTTTATGTCTTTATGTCTTTAGAAACAGCTTTGTAAATGTCAGAAGCTTTGGATTCTCTTTGAGGCTTTGGGGATTTTGACACAGAGCCCCCAGATAATGAAATTCTAGTTTGGAATGGTAATGGTATTTATTGACCATTGAGGTGGCTGCAGGTCTCTAATGTCATGGGATAGATGATCACTGAATGGCTTAGCATAGCAAAAGTCAAGCGCCACAGATTATTAGATCATGTTGATTTTAGGGAATTTAAAGCTTAATTAGACTTTTGTGTGTGTGTGTGATGGTAGGGTAGCTATTATCTTATCTCTCCCTCTGAGTAATGCTTAACAAGTAAATCAAATAAAGAAAGCTGACAGTTTGTAGAGTTCCTAAATTCATCAAAGAGGCCACTGACAAATGTTCCCCGAACAGTAATGTTAATGAGCTCAATTTAATGCATATTCATTAAAGCAAGCCTCATTTGCAGAGTCATCTAATACGGACTGCCCTGCCCTGACACAGAAGAGGCAGAAACAGGAGAGATCAAAGAAAAAAATGGTAGCAAAGAAATGCCTATTTCAGTTCAGGGAGAATTTTTTCCTAACTTTGCAGAGAACCAGCTCCAGCTTTGAGGTCAGTTTCTGCTGAAGTCGTTTTATTATTATTATTAGAAGGTATTGCTTTGGGGTTTTTCCTTAATTGGTTAAAAATGCAGTGAAACAATTTGAGAATTATAATAAAAAAGCAGAATATAAGACTACACATTCATTCATTCAAATAATCAATTTATATATCCACTCACTCAGCATGACTGAAGGTGGCATATATCTCTAAATAACAATAATACATCAATAAGGATAGAGAGTTTTTTAAAAAAACAAAATCATAAACTGAAATAAAGACACCTAAAGTCCTATGTAAAACCTTTTCCAATGGATTATAATGCTCTGAAACCCAATTCCTGGGAAGAAAAAAAACCAGTATGGAACCCTAAAAGCCATCAAGCTATTTTAAAAATTAGTAGAATTATGATAAACTATTTAACCATTGGCAATAACATGGATTTGCAAATCCATGTACAGTCACAGTCACGTGTAATTTATCAATATGCCAACGTCTTAATTGCTGACCTAGAATAAGACTGTCAATTATTCCACAATGATTGAGACTCACATTTCCATTAACTGGACCCATGGAAATAAATCTCTCATCAAATGATATCATGCCTTCAACAACTTCTAACCTACCATCAATTTCAATGTAGACCTGTCTACACTTTCTTGACATCACCATAAAGCTACACAATATCAAATAAATACTACATTACAGAAGAAACTTACAAATTGTCAAAACTACCAATATTATTCCGGCTTCGTTCCCCAGATGTACCACCCAATGCATCTTTATAGCTAAGCTTAACAGTACAACCCTAGGTGATATGGCCCACTTGATATGAACTAATGGAATTAAAATAGGAATTCAGGAGACTGAACTGCCCACCCAACAAAATCAACATAAAATCAATAGAACCAGATCAATTCCCCTGGAGGATCAAATTTAAAGCAAACCACAGAAACAGAATAAGAGAAACCTTCTAGTTGTTATCTACAAGTCACAGTTCAAACCACTCAAGCATATTAATAATGTATAGCTCATGCTGTACTATGACACTTTCTGAGACAGTGGGCGGCAAGTCCATTCTTGAATACAAACAGTCACCCAACCTGAAGCAAAGAGAAAAAGGGGGAAGGAGGAAGAAGATAATTTCAGTCTCCCAACAGAAGGTGACTTTCAAAAAATGGAACATTAATTCTACCATTGAGCAGAGTTAAATCAAAGGATCTTAAACAATCCCAGAAGGTCTCAACACAATGGATTTTTTTACACATTATAAATTGATAAAGTGCTGGTAATTTGTAGCCTGCATTTGTATAGCCTGTCTTTCTCTTTTCTCTTCCCCTCCCCTCCCCTCAACTTGGCAGTTACAATAGTCTAGCCATTCTATGAATCTGATGAAGTGAACTGCAGCTCCTGAAAGTTTATGCCTTTTAAAAAACGTGTTAGCCAGAAAAGGTGCTTCTACAAGATTCTGATTTTCTATGATCATATTCCTGTCTGTCTAGAACACTTCTGAATCATTCTTCCCCATCCAGGCCTCCACAGCTTCCTCCTTCAGTATACGTTGTCACCCCAATGAACCATTGAAAACAGTATAATAAAAATTGAGTCTCACAACTAAACTTTCCAACTCCTACTTTGGCAATGGGTGATGGAAATATATGGTTTATAAAATATTCTCTCATCACCGTTTATAAAATATTCTTCCATATAGAAATTTTAGAAAGCTTTGGCTATATTTTCAGTTCTTGGAACTGTTGCACAAGAATTAAAATGAACTCATCAATTTTCCTGAAAATGGTTTATTGTCTAATTTAATCTAAATTTCAGCATAATGTACAAACTGCTGCTAGTAAATATTAAAATTAAGAAACAGTTCTTTTTAAAAAATCATGAGGAATAGTTATGAAATGATTTGTAGAACAATATTTTCATACTCATATGGCTTTGAATAACAATGTTATTTCTAAACAAAGGAATAGCATTTCATTCCTTTTCTATCGACAATAGAAAGAGAAATATGAATGCATAAAATACACTATGCTGTGATTCATCTTCACACTTGTCTCAGTTATTTTATCAATTGACAGAGATACTACGTATATTGCTGTACATAAAAAAATATATAGCTTTCCTAGTAAGTTGCCTTTAGTCCTAAACACAGGGCTGCCAGTGCTTCTCAGTATGTGGTAACAAGAAGTATATTACAACTAAAGGTCAATTTTTAATGCCAGCTCCTATGCATTGTGAGAAACACTGCAGTAATAGTGCAACTGAAGTCATATATAATAGTAAGAAAAAGGTTTATAATTGGATTTATTCATGGCAACTTAATCACATGGAAGAATAATCATACAGACTGATTTTCTGCTAAGTATTTTTTGTGATACAGCGTTGTAATACTGTGAAAAAATATCATACATGACTGTCCATTGAGGTGTTATGTTATACTTTAATCTCCTTCAATTAGAACATGATAGAATTGGGTATTATTTATATACCCCACACTGAAATTAAATAAAAATGATAAAAAGTATATATTAACTTCTGTAGGAAAACCATCAGTGTCCTGAAGCTCATCAGTGAATAAAGTTTATGGTTGGCTCAGCCTGGAGGATCACCAATTTTAGTACCTGCATAGGCCCTTTTTCTTTAAAAAGAAGTGATGGTCCATTTTCATTTCCTCTTCTTCCTCCCTTGAGGAATGTTTATCTCAGTGGGATGACAAAAATGGAATGATTTCAATGAATGTCCCATTTTTATAGGATAAGTAAAAAGGTAAAGGTTCCCCTTGCACATATGTGCTACTCATTCCTGATTCTAGGGGGCGGTGCTCATCTCCGTTTCAAAGCCAAAGAGCCAGTGCTGTCCGAAGACGTCTCCACGGTCATGTGGCCGGCATGACTAAATGCCAAAGGTGCACAGAACACTACTTATTTCTTATACTGGGAAAGGTAGATAGGTCATTGTCTTCTTAGTGATCTCTGGGTACTTTCTGATAAGCTATCACATGCTGGAATTGTTGCAAAGGCTAGTAAATTAGGTAAACTCTGATGCAATACAGCAAATGATTTATTACATTCCAAAGGAACAGTGTATTCTCAGGCTCATAAAATATAAATCAAATCTGTCCTTCTAAGACATTCCTGTTAAGCATTTTCATTTCATGAATCTTAAACGTATTCATGGATCATAGATATTATAATAAATAAAAAGTAAACCATATGGAACTGAACCAAACTATTTCTGAAATGGCCTGCCCAGTGGTGGCATTTACAATAGCAATTTTTTTTAAAAAAATGAAATGCTTCTTCTCAATCTTGCCTCCCCCCTCAAAATAGAATCCTTTTTTCTTTTTCTTTTTCTTTTCCTTTTTTTGTTTTTTTGCAATCCTTGGAATTCTCCTAAATCAGGTGTACATCACTTGTCCAGGCTTCACTTGGTTTTTAAGTGACATAGAATCATAGAGTTGGAAGAAATCTCCATGGTCATCTACTCCAATTCAGTGCAGAATTTATTAAAACATTTTATATAGTGGCCTTCCTAACTATTTTTCTCCAGCTTTTTTAAACCTATTGGTTCTAGTCTTGTCTCCTGGGGTAACATAATGCAAATCAATTTCCTCCTCTATATGCCAAGTTCTAAAAATCTGAAGAATTCTATTATATCTCCCCACAGTCTTACTGTCTGCAGGCTAAACATAGCCAGTGCCTTTAATAGTTTCACAAAGAACTTAATTTCCAGTTCCTTAACCTTCCTCTGAATTTGCTGCAACTTATCAATTTTCTTTTTTAGATGTGGAGCCTAGAAATTGACACAATATTCCAAGTGAGAATTGTAAAGAATAAGGAATATTTATTTGACATGTGAGAACTGTTGCTAGGGTGATGGTATAGTGAAAAAATTTTAAGTCCACTACAGATAGATAATTTTTGGAAGTGACTTTTTAAGCGGTTATCATACTAAACTCAAATAAAAGTAGCTTGAGCTTTCCCATGGAGTTAATTTCTTGGTCTGAGCAATGCCAGTCTTACAAATCTGACTGGGCTGTAATTCCTCTCCTTACTTACACTTTAATGAATTAGGATGCTGTTTAAGTCACTTCTTAAGATTATCAGTCTGTTGTGGACTCAAAATATTTTTCATCTTTTGTCACCTTAGAAATGGACTTTGTACATCCACATCAAGGACACCTTATTTACTCTACAGAATAGAGTGATATAGTCACTTTCTGGGAGCTGGTTTCTAGATTCATGGACATATCACAAGATATATTTCAAGTAATGAAAAAAGCCAGGATAAAAATTAAAATTCAATTATTTTAAATTCATGAATGATACAGTAAAATTAAAATATTTTAATTAAAATTCAATCTACCAATATTTTCCCAAAAACAAGACCCTGTCTTATATTTTTTTTTTCCACCAAAAAAGGCAACAGGTCTTATTTTCAGGGGGATATCATCCACTGACTCACCTCACTTGTGTGCGTCGCCCCGGCTTCTTTTTCACTGTCTTCAGGAACTTCTTTGTCTAGCAAGGCCAGCAAGGCTTTCCTTAAGGCCTCTGCAGCCGATAACAAAGCTCTGGATCAATCCAGAGCTCTGTTATTGGCTAGAGAGGCCTTCAGGAAAGACTTGCCAGCTGCAGAAGAAATGGGCTGAGGTGTGTGAGGCCTGGCTGCAACTATCCAAAGATAAGTAGTAGGGCAGCTCCAACCCCCCATCCCCACCCTAGTTTAATTTTTACCCGTGCACCCTGGAATGGGCAGGGTCTTAATTAAGGCTTATTTTTTGGGGGGGTAGGGCTTATATTGGGCACACATATAAAAATCAAGGTAGGACTTACTTTGTGAGTAAGTTGTATTTTTGGGGAAACACGGTAGTTAATGTTAATATCTTGGAAGGGTGTTTTGGATCTAGCAAAACCAAAGGCTAGCTGAACCAGAGATAACTATGTTCGAACAAAATATAACAACTTTGCAGGATTGCCTAGCAAATTGTGTTTTATTATGATCATGATGGGTAATGAGCTAACTTTGATGTTACTCAGTCTAACAAAGTATATCCATCTTCTATATGAATACACAGATTCATGGACTTGTGACAGCATGCTAAAGTGGAATAATTATATACCAAAGACCAGGAGAAAATGAAAATATAGCTGATAGATTTTTTTTAAAAAACAGAAATAACTGTTCAAAGTCACTGCTAAAGAACAGCCTGATGTATCCCCAAATTGTCTTCTAAAGTATTATGGGTATTCCTTGTCAAGATTGATGAAACATCTGGTCAGAGTCTATACTTTGAGATCATAAAACAGGATTTTTTTAAAAAATCCAATTTATATCCCGCCCTTCTCCAAAGACTCAGGGTGGCTTACAATTTATTAAGCACAAACCAATGTGCTTAG
>JANHFM010005138.1:5384-20223 GCA_032468115.1 Grayia smithii | reverse complement strand
CACAAACATATCTCTATCTATCTATCTATCTATCATCTATCTATCTATCTATCTATCTATCTCATCTATCATCCTATTTATCTGCTATGGATATGTGTATGTTTTTGTTTGTGTGCGAATGTAATATATTTCTTTTAATAAAAGAAAAAAAATGAAGAAAGCAAATTCAAGAAAAATTAAAATACCAAAATATTAAAAAAGGGATAGAAAAAAGAGAATTAAAAAATACTATTGAGTGTCTCACTTCTCTCTTTATACACATTTGATATTTTGCAATATTTGGACACATTTAGGCCATCTTAGAAACTAAGTCACTTGCAGTGCTACGTTTTATAGAAATTTAACTCAATTTAATCAAGAACATATACATATATATTGCAATTGTTGCATTTTCTCTGATAAGTTCCCAATCAAATATTGTTGGAAACATTGTGTATTCATTTAATGTTGCTATGAATCTACAGCTTCATTTTGGTCCTTAGAATTCAGATATTACCGTACATCTTTTTTTTATTAAAGGTAGTTGGAAATGAACATTTTACATGGAAGAAAAATCACAGATGAAATTATTTCCCAATGTAAAACAACAGATAATTAGTCTGGTCTTTCATTTTAATATAAAAATATGTTTTGTCCATTTTTATGATAAAGATGGAAACAATAATTTCCTCCTTCAATGTTTTGTTCATGAAAATATATAATTAGCCTCATAATGCAGCTGTTGAATCAGTTGTCAAGAAGTGCAAATGTACTGTAAACTATGCTAATTTCTTAATTAATGTAATTGCATATTTTTTCCTATTATTATTAAATTTATTTATTTCTGTAATGATAATTATTATTCAATATATATTTTTTATTTTTCTTGGAATTTTTAATTTAGGAATTGTTAGTAAACCTCAATATAGTCATGGAAATATAAAAATATTCCATTACATCAAAATATATACTTACTAATTGTTTTGTCTTTTGAAATATTAATTGCTAAATAAATAAACAGATCCCATCATTTCTGCTTAATTGTGGATATTCTTCCTTACTATTTATGCCACAATTTTCAGTAAGCCCTTTACTATTTCCAGAAGCATTCCAATACTGAAGAGAAAAGTAAGTAGCACTAATACCTAGAGTTGTATTACAGAAGCAATAGTATTATTCAAAATAACATAGGATAACATAGCTGAATCTGTAAATCGCTTAGAGAGGGCTGTATAGCACTGTGAAGTGGTATATAAGTCTAAGTGCTATTGCTGTTTACTTGATCTAAACAAAATATTGGAATTATTTCATTAATTAAATTGTCTATTGCTGTTATCTAAAATATAATTCTTCATAAAAATTCATGTAAAAATAAATTCAAGAATTCAAAATTTTATTGGTCTAGTGAAAATTATTTTCCATCCTAAATAGTTATCACAAAATCCTTTTGTGCTTTTGCACATCTGTTTAGAAATTTAGTTTGCCTGCCACAAAGTTGTAATAACTTGTTTGAATATATGTTGCTTCAAACCTACTGTTTTGGAAAAAGATATACAGACAAAATAAAGTATATGCTAACTGTAAAATACAAGCACTTTTCTTGTGATCATTACACTTGCAGGGAACATGTGTATGGAGTACCAATTTTGCCAGCAATTTTTAGCCTAGCTCCAAAACATTTTACTACATTTTACCAGCCTTCAAAAAAATATAAATTCTGTGTTCATTGTTTCATATGAACAAATGTAGATTTATGTTCGGTGACTGCAAACTGGATGGAAAGCAATCATATGTGTCCATCAGTAATTCCTTTCCTACCCTATTGTGAAAAATGTTTGAGAATATACTGGCTAAATGTTTTCTGCACACACAAAATTTAAGTGGATTTGATTTTTACAGACCAAAATATTGTGTTTTGTTTCAACTGAATCATGATCCCAATTTCTGGGTTAAATATGTGAAACAATCATAGCTATTTAGACTGAGTTTGTTTATAGGAAACATTTGCCTGAATACAGATGATAAATTATATATTTCATTTTCTGCAAATAAATTACTTGTACTCTCACAATTTTAATTTTACTTCTGAATATTATGTTCAAAAAATATCTTACATGCATTATTTAACAAAATATGAAAACATATTATATATATATATATATATATAACATTTTGACATGCTGATTACACAAATGAAAGATGAATATGCACTGCAAATCAGTCTAGACCATGATACAGTATAACATTCATATTTAGAACAAAAATGATTAAAAAAAGAGTTGAGACTTTGAGCACTAGCAGTTTACAATGTCCTCCAGCCATTGCTGCAATGAGAACTCAACAAGCTTTATATCTCTCTAAGAATGCTTAGCTAAAAGCTATAAATCTCTTGTGCAGAAATACTCTTTAAGTGAAGTTAAACCAACATTGCAAATGAAACCCACTGACATTGAAATAAGATGGATTTCTTGAAAAGAAAGAAAATTACTATTCAGGACCATTTGCAACATCTGTGCATGGCAACTTAGTAGGCAAGAAAAGTCATTCCACACTGCAGTGCTTCCTGTCCACATTCATTTATATGTACTTATCCAATCAATTCGTTTCTCTTATGTCAATGCAGGTGGGTGTTTCACAGCAAATCAACCTTTACGACCATGTGTTAAATATGTTCGGGTTTTTCCATCCACTGTCAGCAAATCCAGTTGCTGTCCATATCACCTTAGCAGAAAACTGTTGGGTATATAAGCATTTCTACCCCTTAAAGAAACAAACCCGAAGGGGAATTAAGGTATGTTCTATTACTTTAGAGAAACTAGATATCTAGTCTCTGGGCCAGCAGCCAATCTTGATATTTTCCAGCCAAAATGCATTCTTGTGACTGGCATGAATTTTCCTATCAAGCTCAGCACTGATTCTGCAATTAAATTAGGCAGTCAATGTACTCTATTGGAAAGGAGCTTTGTACTGTTATGTGGAAATGCTTCTCTGATCCATTATTTTTCTCTCCTATTTGTTATGTTATAAAATCTAATACTTTCTATTACCTTCTGAGCATGCAACAGGTTCTTTGGCTTAGCTTTTTATAACCAATGTAAAGTGTATTTTAAAATGTTACTTTGTATTTTTGCCCATAAACATGAATTGATATTTTTTTTTTAAATGCAAGAATAATTAAAGAGATGATGCGATGTTGCAAATAGCAGATTAAATTTTTTAGGTATCTTTATTTTATGACAAACTCTATCATCATAGATTGTTGGGAATTTCAGGACTTTACATTTCCAAGAAAACTGACTTAATTCATTTTTCTTAGACTAAAAGGCAGATTAGAAAATAATTATTTATTCAACAATTTGAATCTTGAAATCTTTGATATAATATTAATTATAATATTAGAAATAAGGAGGAACTTTCTGACAGTGAGAACAATCAACCTTCGGAAATTGTGGGAGCTTCATCACTTGTGGATTGCCATTTGGCAGAAATGGTATAGGGTCTCCTGCTTGAGTAGGGGGGTTGGACTAGATGACCTATAAGGTCCCTTCCAAATCTGTTTAAAAAATCTGTTATGTCCAAATACATGTTAATTTTAATGATTAATGAGCTGATTCCTGTGCATGTTGGGTAAAAGATATTTATGTTGGAATATCCAATATACTGAAAATGTGATAGATGGGATTTAATTGATCTGGAGATCCCTGCTGCCATTGAAAGTCAATGATAAATTTACTCTGTATTAAAATGAATAAATGTCCATCCATAAGAATGTCTATGGAGATTCTCCGTTACCCAGGTCATGGTTGTTCCAAAGGTTCTTTTTCAAGAAGCACATGGACTTCTTGTTTTTCTTTGAAGATGTTTTGCTTCTCATCAGAGCTGAAGGAGCTTCTTGGATAAGAACTGAAACATCTTCAAAGAAAAAAAAAATAAAGTCTAGTTGCTTCTTGAAAATGCACTTTTGGGACATCCATAAGAAATAAAACTTTAAACTAGAGACAATATTGGAATAGAATTCTCTTACTATCCCTGATAATAATTGATCTAGCTTTTACCAAGATATACTGTGGGAAATAAAATATATTTAAGATTTTTTTAAAAAATCACAGTATTGTTTGTATTACACAAGTCCACTTTGCACATTTTCATAATAAAGGATACTCAGCTGATAATGCTATGATCATTCTTTTCTATTCAAATCCACTTGATAATCCAGTTGGATATTTCTCCTCTTTGAATTACTTTCAAGTTTCACTTTATTTTTAATATATAATTTCATAGCTGGGACTTCTGAGTAAGAAATGGTAGTCTAAAATATGGCTTTGCTTTTTGCAGTGAAAGGATCAGCACCGCAAAATTCATCCCTGGATAAAAGGGACAACCTGAGATCACTCAGAAGTGTTCCATACAGATACTCTACACACTGAGAACAAAATACAGCAGTTTCCAAAGGGATTTAGAGCTCTTGAAGTCAAAGAAAAGTCATCTTTGTCCAAGATAGACTTTTAGTCAAAGTTTGGAGGTTTCAAATGGACATTGAGTTCTCTACTTCCTTTATTGATTACTTCTGGAAATTATTTGTTGTTTTTGGGAAATTAAGAACCTTTAGTCCGAACCACAAATAACCAATCTTTAGTGAAGCAAGTTTTCTCTCTCTGTGTATGTAATATTGTATAACTAAAAGATTTTTTAAAAAAACTTTAGTTTGTAAATTTTTATGATATTTTAATGAAATAAAACAACAAAATGGTGATTATAACATTGATTTTGGAAAGGTTTTAAATATATGGTCAGATGGATTACAAATAAGATATTGAAACTAATATGGATTATTTAAAATCCCATTAAAATATATACAGAGATTTTGAATTTAAGTATAAGAAATTTTCCTTTGGGAAAACACTGTGGGTTCAGAAAATACAACATGATAAGAAACTTGGAAGGCTGGTTACTAAAGATAACCCGAAAGAACTATTTATAATTAAAGGAAAATATGGAGGGGAAAGCATTTTAACTTTGGAAGAATTCAAGGATATTTGGCAACAATGCACTAAGTTTTTTTTTTTTTAAAGAAGAGATAGAAGAGGATAAAAATGAGAATCAGGATGTTTTGGAAAAATGACAAAATACAAGTATGGTAAAAAGATGCTACACAGAATTTACAGATGGATGATGTCTTAATTAAAAGGATACACAAATGATAAATCAGAAGAGTGATTTGGATAATTTTCTTATCTTACATTTTTCTTTTTCTCCCTTTTGTATGATTTTTAAAAATAACACTTTAATATTTTCCTAGTTTATGTTAGTTTTTTATCTTTGTATTTTTAAACTTTAATAACTTTTTTTTTAAAAAAGGAGACCATTTCACAGCTGTTTCTTTTCAAACATGACTTTCTTCAACTTGCTATTTGTTAGGTAGTACGATTGCTTAGATATCTTAATGTGTCAGAAACCTCAATGTTCTAATAACATTTTCAGATGTTTGACCATACACGAAGTTTTATCGGCTTGGACATTGTCTGGTCCAGAGAAAGAAAACAAAAACAAAGACCACCCAGTATTTTGGAATACTGATTTTAATCCAGAAGAACAGAATTGAAGCAAAATGAAGCGGGGAAGGGATATCTGGGGGATAATCACTTTGAGGATGTTCAAATTTCATTGCTGTTAAATTCAATTCCTGTTCAAAACCATCTACTGGAATGGTAGATTTGTAAATAAATAGAGATTAGGATAATTCATTAATCCTTTGTCTCCTGCCCACTCATTATTTCTCTAAGAAAGTAGGCTATTTTCTTAGCAGCCAAGTGTGCATTAACCTCCAAGGACGAAGCCAATATTTTAATTGGCTTCCTTGGAACAAAGGGTTTATAGGCCTGCATAGAGAAGGCACATTTCCAAATCTAATTCATTATTTCAAATGTAGTGGCCCACAGAATTAGAATTAAATGCATGGTGTTCATATTCGTCAGAGCAACTGATTTTAAGGAAAGTATACATTGGCATACTTGGTACTCAGAATGTGGATTTAGTCAATCATAAATATTAAGTCATTGTTTCCATATAGAGGTTTGCAAATTTCCTAGATTCTGCTTCACATTCATCCCCTGTTGGTTTAAAATTAACTGTTATATTCAATCTCACACATGGTCTATCTGTATTTTGTCTACTGGTCCTTATCCTTATTAATCTTTGCCAGCATCCAGAAAGGGAAAAAAGTCATTACATAATGCCTTGATAAATGTAAATATACTTGATTTTCTGGCTACATTAAGCTTGTGTTTCTAATTAGATTTCCATTATGATTTCATCAGGTCTTTTCTAACATATAATTCCTGGACTGATGGGATTTGTATTATTTTCTTAACTGTGGGATGCTTGATATATATATGATTTCATGGAGAAGGATGGGATTCACCACATTTATCAAAAAGAAAAAATATTTTTGACTTTGCCTCAAAGAAAGAGGAACATCAAACTGATTCTCCATGGTGAATTAGCTACATTTTCTTTCTATGTTGGTTTATTTGGTTATAGGACAGGGTTGTCCCACTAACATAGCATCCCTTGAGCATTTCATTGCAGGAAGGTGACAGTTAATCACCACAGTTTTGTCAGTCTTTTCACAAATCACTTGAGTAATTTTATCACCTGTTCAACAATATAAAACATGTTTTGATAGATTGTATAAAATCAGTTTAATTTCACCTGGTACTCAACATTGAACACTCTTCCCTCACCACAATAGTGTTGATCTTTTAAGACCCAAGCAAGACTGAACAACTATCCTCAGGCAGAATCTTCTGTAACTAGCCACAATGATGCCAAAATGTGGCCTCATAGAATAATTTCTGCCTCTTGTATTTTTATGATGTTGCAGCAAAATTACAAGAAGGTAGAGTTTGCATTATAACCCTTATGCTTATGCTGTTATGTTTTGACACTTGTTTCCTTTTTGTGATTGCCTGTGCTTTCCAAGACAAATATGTCTCCTCTGGCCACTGGTGTTCTCTGAGCTTGGTTGTTTTCTTGCAGATGTCCCAAAGGTGCATTATCAAGAGGCAACTGGACTTTCTGGTATTTCTCTGAAGACATTTTGCTTCTCATCCAAGAAGCTTCTTCAGCTCATAGCTGAAAAAGCTTCTTGGTTGAGAAGTGAAATGTCTTCAAAGAAAGGTTTGATAAAAGCATGATAAAAATCCCATGCAAAATGTCTAACAGAATTGTTAACTGTTTCATCAGTTAAACATTTCTTAGGCACCTTTATTTCAGTCCACAATTCACTATTTATGAATAAGGTCCCCATAAACTGAACGGAATTTCACTCCAAAGGAGAATAAACAGTCTTAAACATGGACTGTATCTCCCATTAGCTTTAATATGGCCTGTGGTAAATGGGGTTGGAGCCGGTGTTGATTAGTGTGTGAGAAGGGCTCAAAGGAAGGGCTTGTCAGGCCCCTTCTTCTAATTACTTTATGAAAATCTGCTGACAAGGGGGATAATAGTGAGGCAGTGCCTACCTTTAGATGCAGCATAGATTTAATGAGGCTTTAACAGGATTAAATGCCTTCGGTCTCTGACTTTAAATTTAATATTATTAGGAGAAATTATATGTGAAATGAAGACAAAATTGTGTAGATAAATGGCATAAATAAAAGGAACTATACAGTATTGAATTTTATTCTTTAATAAACCCCAAATAATGTCATCACTAATAGAAAATAGAAACTTTCTCTGTAAACAGTATTGTCTCTTTTTCTTTTTTCTTCCCCTTATTCTCATATAACTCAATTTCAACGATAATTTCCCTTGTAATATGGGTCAATATGGGTAGAGAAGGGTGAACTGGTAACTCTAACATGGAAGTATGGGAACTGTATCAATATATTTACAATATAAAAGGTTACATTACTCTTTCTCTCTCCCTCTCCCCCTCTCTCTCTCTCTCTCTCTCTGTGTGTGTGTGTGTGTGTACTTCCTTCTTTCCATCTCTTATGCATCAGAGATGTCTGACTGAACTGTCTCTGAATATTTTTTTTATTGTTGTTTCGGCTCCCCTTATCTAGGTAATGATTCTTGCATATTTTGATCAAGGTCATCTTCCTTAATCTCTACACAAAAATATTATTCCTGCTTATTTGGAAGTAAATTCAGTTGAGATTCTTCCAAATCAGAATTAATCTTATAACAGTTAGCTTTCACATTTATCTTCTTTTGTCAGCAAAATAATGGCAAGAAGAGTGACAGCATGTGTAACCCCACAGTCTCTCTCTGCATGTTGTGTATATATACCATTGTGCTCTCTCCCTCCCTCTCCCTCTCCCTCTCCATATACATACATATCCATATCCATATCCATATCCATTTTTGGAATTGTGGTAGTGCTGGTGTCGACCTTGAAGATGACATATGTGTAGCCATTTTATATTGTCTATTCTTTTCTTAGCTTTTGGGTTTGCTAGTAATGGAATTTAGTATTTCTTCAGGCTTGCCACTCTCTAACTGTTGAAAGGAGGTTATAGAGATAAAAAGGGAATGTTATTTCTAGGTGACATTCCTACCCATGGGAACAGAGAAGATGCCTGCAGCTGGAGGAAGGTGGAGTTTGGAGTCACTGGACTGATAGCCTGAGATTGATTGGAGATTGTGCCTAAGGGAGGATGTTTTGCTTTTTATTGGGTGTAATTCTGAATCCAGGTCAGAGTTGGAATTGCACCAAATCGTTGCCAATTTGATATGTTCCTAATAAATGGAATTCAATGGAAAATGGATGCCTTGGATTTTATTTCATGGTACTTGGAAGCTTGACAAGTGGTTGTTTATATTTCATAACTGCTCTTCTAATTTATATAATTGATAATTAATTGATAATTTATTTATTTGTCAACAAGTACAAGGAAACAAGTAACAGTATAGACACATAAACATTGGCCCAAATAAAAGGATATAAATTGGCAGAACATAGCCACAAACACATAGAATGATTACATAACATAATGATTATATAACGAAGTTGATAAAAGTAAAATAAAAGAATGATGGCAATAATAACATCATGTTAAAATAAATTCTAATTCACATCTATTATTTTACATGTTGAAAAAACATTTTCTTTCCACCTTTATCATAATGCTATATTTATTTATTAGAGCAATTGGCAGCACCCAGCCACCTTTGGACTGCCTGAAAAGAGTTAATTTTTCACTTTAAAGTTAAGTTATAAATTTTAAACATCTAAGCAAAATTTAAAGAGCAACTCTGAAAGAAAATAATGACAAAGCTCATATTTATACATGTCCCCCAAATGGCATGCATTTATCCATGTGGTGACTAGCATCAAACTTGACTCAATGGAGTCTTTTTAAGTTTTTTACTTCATAATAGCCAGTCCAGCCACTCCCACTTTCCTCTAATTTAAGACTAGCCACCAAGTCCTTAATTAATACAGGCAATCCTATCTCAATTGTTTAAAATTTTAATCTTGTGATAATCTCACATATGACTTTTAGAAGGAAAGAAGGTGAAAGCTGCAGTTTAATGTTGTAGCAAATGTCTTGTTTAGAATTTGTTTTTATTCCTATTCCTGGTTCCAGGCCAAAGTTTAATGGCTGTAGTAAAATTACATTCTGTGCAATGCACAGAAATACTGCTTATTTTTTTATTTTAATTTAACTTTTTTATATATATTCTTGCACTTTTTGCTTTCTCTTTGCTTTCTTTCTTTTTCTGTTTTCTTAGTGATTTTATATTAGCTTGTATTAGCTTTTTTTATCTTCTTTGTGAAGTTTTAATAAAATATATATTTAAATTTATTTATTTATTATTTATTTATTTTAGTGCATGAGTTGTTTAAAATACTGAAATGTTAAGAAAGCATGTGCAAATGTCTGGTAAATATTTTTCTTCTTCAACCAGCCATAAAACACTGAAAATTATAGTGCATGCACATCAAGCTAAATTTTTATAATATATAATATTATATTATATTTGTGTGTGTAAGGTTCCAGTTCAGCTTTCGTTGAATAAAAATATCTGTCCTTTCATAGTTCAGAGTCCAGTTTATTCAACTAGCCATCTGGCACTTCCCAGTGAATTCCAAAAACTGAAAGCATTCAAGATTCTCCCCGCCATCTCACTCTCTCCTCCCCCCAGTCACGATCTCCAATCATGTTCGTCTCCACCGTTACACCCTCTTCTTCCACGGACCGATGTGATGAGCCCTTCCACCCATTACATAACCTTATTATGACTATCACATTATCCCCCTCCCCCCTTTCCCACAGTGTAGAATTGGCAGTTTGGAACATAGCTAATGAGGCTTCCAAGGCTGACAGGATACACACACACACATACACACACACATATATATAGACACATCTCATAAGCTTAGATGTAGCTGCAGCTATGCGTGCTGCAGTGCTGAAAACTGGAAGAGCTGGTCTTCCATTTTTCTGTGTGAGTATGCGCACCAGTCAGTTGATCGTTGTGCACGCATGCATGCCAGGAACTCGGAAGACTAACTAGCTGGCTGCATGCATGTGTGCACTGGAAACCGGAAGTTCATTTTCAGGTGCACGCATGTGCCCTGGGTAGCTCCTCTTCTGGGTTGCAGCTCAGATGAGTGTACACTTCCTTTTAGGCACTCTGTGCTGAAAAGGTTAGCCATCACTGACCTAGAATATAGCATGAGTTATAGTAATTTTTAGTTGCATTTTATATAACAATAGTCTCTCAAAGCTCTCATTGGTCTTCAACTCATTTTCATACAAATATAAATTCAGCCTGTGACTGAAAATGCTGCCTTCCATTAAGAATGGAATGAAAACCAAAGATACCTGAAGGTATCTCTAGTGAAATATGTTAAGTTTCAGTAACATTACTATCAAAAATAAAACTACCGGTTCTCCATTCTACTTCTCCTGGGGGTTTTCAATATTAATATGAATTCATAGTTAAGAGTCACTAAACTAGACCTTTTTCCATTCCATATCACTTTCAGTTTTCAAAGTATTTATGTGTTAATCTATTCACCTCATATATAGCTATGGTTATTTAAAATAAGTGTTTTATATGTGTTATCCTTTTTAGCATAAGAATTTCATTTAAAAAAAGTAGACGATTTCTGCATTCTAACAAGATAGTTGGTTCTTACCAGACCAAATCCTTGATCCCTCATTAAAACGTATGTCTGTCTTGATCTCAATATCTTCACTATTAGGTATGCTTCTTAAATAAAGTTATGGCCTGAGTATTTAATGTTTTCTTTATTTCACTTGTCTTCCAATTTGCCACATTCTTGGTAGACAATACACCAGATATTGCCCTCTAGTTCATATTGCAGTATCAGTAATTGCTGCCTCACGTTAACATTTATTTAAAGCTACTGATTTAACATTTAAAAATTCTGAGGTTAATGGATTTGTATTCACAGATCCATTAACCTCAATAAAAACAAATGGGACCCCTTGTGAACTAAAATAAGCACAGATCAAGGATACACTTCCACTAATACTTACTGATAGCATTTAGACTGTGCTGCTAAAATGTCAGATCACTAAAAAGAGTGGTAATGCATATTCAAGGTGAATTTCATTGTTTTATCACAACTGTGACCTCCATTTCAACAGCTTAAGATAAAGTAAGTTCATACAACATTGGCCTGTAAACATTTGCTGCTTAAATAACATACTTCAACTGTTCTTGCATCTTGAATATTGCAAACAAATTGATTTTCCTAATCAGGTTCAACATTTTTTACTTGTAGAATGTATGTCCAGTAAAACAAGATTACAAGCTGAACTATCCAGTCTGACTATCTTTAAACCACTTATTGTTTCTATGTTTCTTGTTATTATTCGAATGGGAACCCCACTGCCAGTATCTAATTTGTTATAATAAACCAAGAGATTCCAACAAAAACTAAGAATAATAATTTCAAATAAAAATCAAGATGATTCCCTAGTTCGGGTGCCTGCATTTCTCTAACTCAAGGACGTTTTATATTTGTGCTTCATCTCAATTCTTTGTCTCAATCATGCTTCTTCAGTATGATGCAATCTCTCATTATAATTAGGATACATTATACTAATAATCACATTATATCTGTCTATCTATCTATTTATCTATTTATCTATCTATCTATCTATCTATCTATCTATCCATCCATCTATCCATCCATCTATTATCTATCCATTCATCCATCTATCCAGCTACCTCACCACTATTGGCCATTGTCTTCTTCATGTCTCCTTCTCTAAATGTATTTCTGTCATGTATTCTTTACACTGGAAACCTATTTTTCCATTATTACGTCACCTAATCCCTCCCCTCCCTTCTCTTCAATGTATCTGTCCACTTCTGTCTTTTTAGAGTAGATCTTGTTTGCCTAAAAGGAACTAAAATGAAAGTATGGGCCTGCTGCTAAGAAAACATGCTAGAATCATAAGAGGTGATGATAGAAGTGCAGAGCTGATCAATTTCTACTTTGCTTTGGTATTCTCGCCAAAGAGGAATTTTGTTAAAATGTATCCAGACAGAACAAAAGAAGGAAATAGCAACACAAAATGAATAAAGATGGATTTGGTAGTTCTTGGCTATGTAAATCTGTTTCTTTATAAAACCATATTTTATTCAAGAATTTTGAACAAGCTTGTAGGTATGATTTTAGAGGCCTTTTTGTGAGTCCAGGTAATTACTGTCCATTTGGGATCATTTAGAAAATACTGTGCTGTTGGCAAGAACTATAATGGATTCATAAAAAACAAATTATACAAAAAACATCAGACTGTCCTTTTTAATAGTGTGACCAATTTAGTTAACAACAGGAATAGGGTAGATATTGTATATCTTGATTTCAGAAAATATTCAACATGAGATCTTAGAAGAAAAGATAGCAGAATGTGAACTGCAGTTTGATAAATTAGATGTCTAAAGAAATGATTGAACAATTGTACTCAGTAGAGGACATCAGTGACTTAATGTCAAGAAGAAAAAAGGGCTGAGTTGTGTACCACACAGCTCTATTCCTATAGCTTCAGAAACATCTCTAAAAGTTAGTGCAGTGTGAAAACCAAAAAAGCCATAAAGTTACAGCAGAGAAAAATGAAAACCCTGCATTTGGTTAGGAAAAATCAAATACAGAAATATAAGATAAAAGAGGGAGAACCCTACTGGGTAGAAATACAGCAAATTAAATTATTCATTATAGTTACATTGTGTAAAGCTACCACAAACACTGAGGTAGCAAATACTCTACCATTTTTTCTAGGAGAAATAAGGGTTGCTTTCCTATAACCTATGGTCACAATATTTTCATCAACCGATCAATACATAATCTTCTATGAGCAATTCTGTTTTTAAAAAAGCCTTAATTAATATAAATATTTCTTGGAAATAAAGGTAGTCCTGAATTATTATTATTTTTTTAAAAAAGATTAAACATGTCAAGTTTTATAAAATCTTGCTTTTGATGGAGTTGCAGAATGTCTGGTGGGGTAATTAAACCACTCAACTGTGACTTGCTCCAAGAAAATCTAGAGAAACGTTGGTGGAACTTATTCTGCAGAACAGGAAGTTGTTGATGAGGGCGGTATATCAACACCTGCCAGTTCTATCTCAGGAGGGTGGCTCTTGATAGATCTGGACATTTCCCTTCCAAATTAGCTTGAAAAATTATGTCTCTTTGGCTTTTTGCCTAAATCTTTAAGTGACTTGGTAGAAGGGGAAATGCAGTGGAGGCTACATTCAAACATAAGGTCACTTTCTTTCATGTCATTGAAAAGATTTTCCAGGACAGAATTTTGGCCACTGTGAGACTGACTCTCATGCCTTGGTATATCATCTCATTCAGGTCTTTATTGGTGGGTTTTAATGCCTTCTCTGCCCAAATTTCCTGTTACTGTAGTCTTCCTCACTTATTTACCATGTAACACACATTTATGTTTTGACACCATGTTTTATATTTATGTTCAAAATAGCTCACATTTTTCATCCAGTCTAGCCAAACATTTTTAAGCAGTTATTGATTGATACTGTCCCAGGCTATAGAAACGTTATTAATAATATTGTATAGAGACTGACTTCCAGTACTCCATCATGGTGCTTTCCTTACTGGCATTGAAAGCTTCACAACCCTTGCTATAAAGTTCCTGCATGTAGTATGCCTTGGGAACACAAAAAGGAATCACATGATAGGGCAGGGAGTAGCTGAGAAAGGTTTAACATTTTCCTGAGCCTGGGTAACATGACTATAAATGTCTTGGAATTTCAACCTCACAACAATACTGGCTACCATGCTTTTCTTATTTATTTATTTATTTATTTATTTACTTACTTACTTACTTACTTACTTACTTACTTACTTACTTACAAGACAAATTCCTTGTGTGTCCAATCACACTTGGCCAATAAAGAATTCTATTCTATTCTATTCTACTTACTTACTTATTCAAGCTTCTATGCCGCCCATCTCCCGAAGGACTCAGGGCGGCTCACAAAAAATAAAACATGCAATAAACAATTAATACCAACAGTTAAAACAAGCAATAAACATATATAAATATATAAAACATCTAAAAACAAATTAAAACCCATGTCAGCTCAGCCAATTCGATGGAACAGCCACGTTTTCAGGTCGCGGCGGAAGGAGCGGAGGTCGGGAGCAGTCCGGAGCTCAGTGGGCAACTTGTTCCAGAGGGCCAGTGAGCCCGCAGAGAACGCCCTCTCCCTGGGGGCCACCAGTCGACACTGTCTGGCTGATGGCACCCTGAGGAGGCCGACTATGTGAGAACGCACTGGACGATGGGAGGATGCTATTGGCAGAAGGTGGTCCTGCAAGTACCCCGGGCCTAAGCCATGT
>JANHFM010005137.1:40697-54558 GCA_032468115.1 Grayia smithii | reverse complement strand
CCAAAACAGAGGTTAATATGGTCAATAAAATGTCAGAGCGCCTTTGATACTCTAAAATCCCTTTTCGCTCGAGAACCAATCCTAGCACATCCCGACCAATCTAAATTGTTTGTTGTGCAGGCGGATGGGCTGCTGTGAAAGACTAGGAGCAAACACACACACACACAGAGAGAGAGAGGCTTTAAAAGATCTTTAGAGTGACTCGGGGCTCCTTATAGTTGGCCTCCAAGTTTATGCAGCAAGGAAAAGGAAGGCTGCATACCGGCGTTCCCCCAAGTTCCATGCCATTCCCGGCATTTCCCTACCTCAGCCCCAGATGTGTGCTAAGCTGATCCTGTTTCTGGGTGGCAGGAGGGTGGGGGCGGCGGCAGGAGAGAGGAAGAAGTGGTTATGAGCATAGGAGAGGGCGGCAGGGAGAAAAAAGTGGGGAAAAAGTAGCCCGGGGAATCATTCTATCAACTCTTGTTAATTATACATATGAATGAACCAGTAATCGATCGCCTGTTCCCCTGCGAAGAGGGCATGGTCGCTCACCTCCCACGCATACAATCACCCCTCCTCAGCAGCCACCCGTACGGAGGCAGGGGGTGGGGAAATGATCCCTCCAATCCACCCCTGCCTTCATTCCTCTTTTCTTTGGAGGCCAACCAAAAGGAGCCCTGAGTTGGTCTAAAGATCTTTTAAACCTTCTCTCTGTGTGTGTGTTTGTGTGTGTGTGTGTGTCTGCGACAATCCTGGGCGCATGAAGCAAGGAAGCTCAGGGTGAGTGAAAAGGGGGAGAAGCCAAACAATTTGTTTTTCTCTCCCCCCCCCCCCATCATCTCCCAGACTGGGTGGCCAAGGTAGAAAGGTGAGCAATCTTCGGGGATAGGAGGCTTTGGATCTGGCTTGGTGAGGATGGTCAGATTGGTCAGGTGCTGATCATCAGAACCTTTTTTTTTTACTTTTTAAAGCATTTTTACTAGTTAAAAATGCTTTAAAAAGTAAAAAAAAGTTGGCCACGCCCACCCAGTCACATGACCATTTACAAGCCATGCCCACCAAGCCACGCCCACAGAACCGGTGGCAAAAAAAAATAGATTTCACCCCTGGTATGCATGTATTCTTTTCTGTGAGTATCTATAGATGTATGTATTCTCAGTACATATATAGCTACTCCTTTTAACCAAATTACTGGATGGTTAACAAAATCAGTATGTAAAATAAGCCAGTGTAAAAGTCAGAAGGCAATACATAATTAAAAATGATTGGCTCCTCCCAAAATTGTCTCACATCACAAAACTTACACTATCTTCTGACATCTGGCTCCCAGTGCCTAATTGAAAAGCCAGATCTTCAAGACCTTCCAGAGGACAACAAGGCCTATCAGAATTTCAAGGGACAGCTGTTCCAAAGGGCAGGTGATGTGATAGAAAAGACACACCTCATGGATGACGTTATGTCATTAAAGTGACCCAGTGCATTTGCACTATGACAAATCTGAAGATGGAAACCAGAGACAACTGGAAACAGGCAGTGTTTCAAGTAACCTGCCTCTGTGTAATGTAAGTTTTAAAGGTAAAAACCAGCACCTTTGTTGGTATAAAGTTAAACATCATTGATGCTGACAATACTGTAGGAATGCAAAAGGAGCAACTATGAAAATCCAGTTTTGTTGTATTTACTGTTATAAATACATAGAAATGTAACAATGAAGTAAAGGAACTAAATTTAATTACTTGATGTTTGCATTGATTACCCAAAGCAAAATGGTACAGCTGAATTTTAGCAGCACAATCTGGAAAGCCTCTGGCATATAAAGTTTTGGGTTGCCAAAATTTCACTGGTTTTGAAGAGGAAGCTACCATACTTAGTGAAAACTTTATGTGAAAGTTAACAGCTGTTCTGTGGGAAAGAAAGGTAATATGCCCAAGCAATCATGGGGAAATGATACAATAACATTTGAGAATGGTGTTGAAAGTGGGTGGGATTACATGTCTGTCTAAGTGAAAAAAAGATTTGAAAAATTGTCTTAGATTTTAAGCAAGCATATTCTATTTTAGAGCTAGTATTATATTATTCATTCAACATAAAGTAAAACAATTTCATTAATTGTTAACAGTGATGGACAAATGGCATTCTGAGGGCTACGAAAATAGACTTAGGTCTGGATGTATCCCTGGGGTTGCAGGTTACTAGCCTCACCAATCAAAAGGATAACATTACATCCAAACATAATATTATGCGTAGTTTAAACATATTCTGTATGTGGCTGAAAAGCAAAGAGATTTTTGATATACAGTACACTATCCAGAGTCCTAAATTATCAGTTGGGAGACCTTATAAATTATTTAAATAAATAAAAATAAATTTAAACATCTTTGAGTTTTGGTGGACACCTGATACATTAAATAATACATTAAACAATACGTTAACCTATACAGTAATGCTGTTCTTGCTGAAAAGCCAACCACTAAACCCAGTCAAATCTCACTGGTTCTAGCAACACAGAATCACACCATCCATGTCAGACACCACAATCTGGGATCTAAAGTTCTCATGTATTTTTCTCCTAGAACACCTTGTATCAAATGAGCCCTTGCATTAACAGGGTATTGGCACGACTTCATCATACCATTAGCTCCTTCTCCATCATTTAGACAAGTAGCAGAAAATGAGGCTTATCTACTTCAGCCAGACCTTCTAAAACAAATGATTGTTTTTTAACTAATGGGGGTTATATATGCAAAACAAATTGATGTTTGGGTTTAGGTATGTCTAGAGCACAACCAAATAAAATAAACCTGTTGGGTCAATTGTGAGTTACATTTAAACCCATGGATCAGTTGAGAGATTCTACTACATTAACATACTCACTGATAAATTAAGCAGGTTCCAAACAGAGCCAGCCAATTCATTGGCCATCTTCTGAAGCATAATTATAAATAGAATTAAATTCTATTATTATTATTACTCCTGGTTGTATAGTATAAATAATATCAGTATTCTCGTTAAGCAAATTTGTAGTGTTGGTTTTATTCCTTCATTTCTTTCCTTCTAATAAATAGATTTATGGCACCTTTGAGATATATGTTTATGTTATATTAGAACCTAAGAGAATAAGGATCAGAATTGAGTTTTATTTCTGTCTCTGCTATAGATTTGCTATCTATCTAGCTCATTCATGAGATAACCAAGTAATTGGATTTAAAGTTATAGACTGAAGGCAATGGGCCTCATCAGTTTAAACTAAGTATTTTCCTTCAGATGTTTCATGGATTACAGCCTATGGACAGAATGCCTCAGTCCATCAACTCTCTATTCTGCCCTGAGAACACATTTGGCGGGAAAACCCTGAAGTATAAAGCTTTTAGATTAACATAAAAGGGGCCTGCCTTTTCTTGGTTTATCCATTGTGGCCTCTATTCCTGAAGAAGACATTCTGGAAGGTATACTGAACTCAGCTGCCTCCAGGGAATACTCAGGACATTGGAAGAGCTGTTATTTACCTCTTTCCAAGTGCTCTCTAGGTTTATTTGTGTACTTGTCAGTAACAGCAGGATGAAAATGTTATACGAAAACTCTCTTCTAAATCCCAGCTCAACCACATATATAATGAGGCCACATCAACTCTTAAAAATGTTAAGTGCAGTATTCCAGTCTAATTTACGATCTAATGAAATACTGAATACTGGTCCCTAATTACATATAGGAAAACTACTAAAACTATGGTGATGATAATTAAGCAAAATAAATCATAATTATTATTTATTAATTATTAGTTTAGCCATAAAAATGAAATACCCAACTCTTGAAACTTGGCTACCAGTAAGAAGACACCTAAAAAGAACATGTCTATAACTAAGCAAAAGAAATCATTAAAATAATAGGAGCAGTCTGGGAGAAAAACTTTCTTAGAAAGGAATGAGGCAGTTGGGAAAAGTAGGAAATAAAAATGGGAGGTGATTAGCTATCTGTGTGGCACAGGGACAATGATTCAATAAAGCAATGATATCATTTGAGAAGGAAGTTAATAAACTTTCTTATTCCCAGCTTCAGTCACTATATTGCTTTACATGATATGAAAGATGCTGACAGTTGAATTCTGATAACCATGAAACATGCCGGTGCAGAGAAGGGAAAGTGAAATGTTAAAAGTCTTTTTTTACCTCATTATTATCACCTAGCAGACAGCTAACTATAGCAATTAAAGTCTGAAGGCAAGAGCCTTGAATGAATTTCATCTAAGTAACATTAGAAGTAAGAAAATTCCAATAAGCAAAATATCGGAGTGCCCGTTTTTAGGGGACAGCTCAGTGTTTGCTCCCTTCCATTCCAGCACTGATTCTAGAAGGTTGAGAATCAAGTCTTCATGAGAGAAGCATTTTTGGGAAAGTTTAATGTCAACCATTATTCTGGGCTGGCTTTGTTTGCCTCAATAAGAGGAGGGGCACAGTCCATGTTCTTGTATTACAAATGTAGGTTGTATTCTTTGGAGTCAATGTTGACTCCTGGTAACTATCTGGATAAGTATGCACAAGTCTCTTTACTAACATTTTGAGAACTGGTTTTCTACTGTCTTTTCCTGAAGGTTGGGAAAGAATGACCAAAAGTCATCCTGTTGTCTTCTGTGTTTAAAGTAAGGCTAGCACCCAGTTTCCCCATTCTTAGTCTTGCTGGTAGCTGCTATAAAGTAACTTTTGCTATTATCTTTACCAATACATTTTATTCTGTATTATATGCTTCTTTCAAAACTAACCAGCAAAAAAAATCTTACATTCTGTGCATTCTTCACAGAAATGTTATTATTCCCCTACCCCCAGGGGTGGGTTCTACTTACCTTTACTACTGGTTCTGATGATGCATGTGCTTTGTGTATGCATCGGAGCGTGTAGAGTGCACATTTGGTACTCATGTGCCAAACGGGCACGCCTGCATGCGCAGTAGTTTTTTTGAGGAAAAAACCACGAAAAAAGTGTTCTGCACATGCGTGGAACGCGCAGAGCCCCAAGAATGATAAGTATGGGCGCGTGGGTGGGCCCAGCTCCCAGTCACGGATGACGTCACAGCATCACCGCTACCAGATCGCACAAACCAGCCCGAACCGGGAGCAACCCACCACTGCCTATACCATCATATTTTCTGCATTGGAAAATAAGTTTTGTTTAACCAATCATTATAACAGCTAGAAAAAAATACAACTATACAAAACAGTATCACAGCACACAATCATTTACTGAAGATTTTACATATGATTTATTGTCCTGTAAATTTATTTTGAAATTCCAGGTATTAGATTTAGTCAGATATAATTGTATGCCTTTTTCAGTATTTGTCTATGGAATGTTTGTGTATTTTTGTAGCTCATAGTGGAAATAATTAACTCTGAGCATGTTGCTCTGGTTTTTTTTGCAATCATTAATGCAAATACTTTTCATGATTTTGGCTGGTTATTTCTCCTATCCGACAGAAGGCACAGAAACTTTATAGCAGCTGAGTTTAAAACAGAACAGTGAAATGTATAATGCAAAAGATGTTTCACCTAGTCACTGCCACATGTACAGCAGCTAAATTATACAGTATTATCCTAAAAGTCTCTCAAAAACTGCACTTTGCATCTGATCTGCTCCTAGATTCATTAATGCTATGAGAAGGAAATGTGAATTAAGCTTGAGGTAGTGATCATATTCAATTTCATACTTAATCAAAGACATAAATCTTTTCCTTGTAATTGCATTTAAATCTAGCTGGACAAATGTATAAATAAGATCCTGGTCATAAAATTGCTCAACTATAGGTAGATTCAGAGAAGAAAAGTACTTCAGAGAAAACTCATATTGCTGGCCTGAGAATACCAGCACTTATAATCAATAGCTCCCTGTGGGGATCCTGCCTTTATTCTTTCTAGCGAACAAAACTTTGGAAATATATCATTTCATAAAAAAGAAGCAAATAAATAAATGGTGTGATAATAGTTCTTGAGTGGGTAGGCCATATTCCAGGCTCTGCTCTTAAAAGGATAGAAGAAGCCTAATTTGGGCTTCAAAGTTTTGTTTTAACATTAAGGAACATTAACACCAAAGAAGATGTTCAAACCTATCTAAAAGGGACACACACTCTCTCACACACACACCCTACAAAATTAGCCATTGTAGTCAAATAGCTGAGGCTATGGTGTGAAAGTTTGGACCTTTCACATCTCTTCTGGCAAAAGACTACTTGATCTTCTCTCTCATCCCATCTCCTGCTTTTGGGTAACTGCTTCCCATTGCCTCTGCCCATCACTTCTGGTGTCTTCCTTCTAGATACAGCATACAGTCTGAGAAAGACAGACTTTCACAACCTGTGATGCCTTTCAAATTTAACTTTTTAAAAAATACAAACACAGAGTCCCACTTCTTGTTTGGAGGCTTTAACTCTTCTTTTCCCACCTGAGATATAATCTCACATGAGAAAAAAAAAAAGATAACATGTAATAAGATGACCGATCGTCCTCCTTTAGGGAGGACAGTCCTTCTTCTGTAAGTTCCGTCATCTCTCGAAAAGTGTCCTCCTACATGTCCTCCTTTTCAATATCTGAAGACTAATCTGTAAATCTCCGTATTCGATCAATGCCGATCCAATCTGTTGCATGTGATGTGATGTATTTGTATTTGACATGACAATTCGTCAAGGCTCGGTACAGTGTGGCAAGACGTGATTATGAGACGCATGCGCTCCGCACAGGAGAATTGTTTTGATAGAGTGTGCCGCGTGCAAGTGGCTTTGTTTACTTTTTACCGAAACACAATATGGTACTCACAGGCACGCATTAGACTCACTTCTTTCTCAGTGAATATTCAATCATACACAGATGAGCACAATAATTCACGTTTTATTAATTCATTATCTATTTAATAATTTCCAAATATGTATAATTTTATTTACAACTTTATTTGCTTATGTTATTGTTTCAGTTTCTTTTATTTACGATTTTTTTCTTCATTTTATTTCTGTCCTCCTTCTCATTGTAAAAAAGTTGGTTACCTTACTGTTATTGCAAAGACCAGTTCATATGTAACTGGTTCATAATACTTTACTTTGAGATCACATTAGGCAACTGAAAGGCCAACATATGGAGATATGAGCATTTATGTTCAAGGTGATAGTTGGGTATAATATACTACAATTGGGTTTTCTTTCCTAAGCTTCCATTCTGGGAATCAGAGAAGGTGAACTTAGCCACCACAAAAAAGTTTGTGTCTATAGTAGCACTTCACAACCTAAATAACTAGCTTAGCAGTGCACCCATGTCTAGTGACAATTACATGGAAGAGACAGTTATGGGGGGGGGCACACTCTGGAGTTCTGCTGGTTCTGCCTCTTACAACACTGTGGGCAACACTGGACTTCTAATCAACAACAATAAATAGTTAGAAAGATGGGGCTCTTTCTTGCCATACCATTAACTTTTCAAGAGCAAGAGAGGATTGGCTTCTCATAGATCTAACTCTCTTGAGGTGCCCTTTATTGTGGTCTGCTTTGTGCTGGTCAAGCAATTCAGTGATAAATACCACAGCGGTCAATACAAGGTCACTTTAATGCATTCTGTTTAGCTTTCTTGCTCCTGTAGAGGAAGCAAAAGTAAAGCAAGTTCTTTATTTCATTTTTTATTTTAAAGGTAGAACTATTTGGCTGCTTTCTGATATTGTTCATTTTTCTTGTTTCTTGCCATCTGAAAGTTCAATAATCCTTTACCCATTAGCCTACTATATTGATAACCACTATTTGGGATTTATAAGACATTTGCATAGCTTTTCAGTTAAAGTACTGGAGAAATGCTCTCTTTTAAAAATAACCTTATTCAATGTTATGTCTGTGAAAAAGTGAAAGTGAATAATTAGTATTATAAAAGGATCATCTTTGGATGTTATATGAGCAATATCTGAACACCCATCACCTCCACCACTACCAAAGAGATTTTAAAGAAAAAAACAATATTGTTTAATAGAATAGTAGAAGCACAGCCTTTAGAGAGGAAGAAATCCACAGGATAATTTCTAATAATCTTTACCTGATTTGATATGGAAACTCCCCATATTTTCTGGTTAAACTTTCACATTCTTAAATCTGAAAGCACTGAAGCAATTTCAGAGTGCAGTTTGAGGACATTACAGTTCTTTATGTGACAAAATTGCCATTTGGAACTAGTCTCTTTGGGAGTTTGGAAAGAAGGGTTTATTTACACTGGTGGGGAATTTATTCTCCCTGAGCTGTCAGTCTGGGCATTATTCCACTGCAGTGGGAAAGATGTCTCTCTAGAAGAACCAACTGACGCCAGTCTTCTAGAAATAAAAACAAGCAAACAAACAAGCAAAAACAGATATGTCAAAAGGACTCACCACAGTTTTAAAAAAACATATGAAATAAAACCTATTGGAAGAGAAAATAAAGCTCTGGCATTTTTGGCATTTTTGTGTTTCTCATTGTGTAGGTTTAATGCAATTAAAGTCACTGTACAGTTTGATAGTCTTGATTGTTTAGCTTCATAGCTTGTGTTGATCTTATATGTGTCACTAGCTTCTATGTGGAAAACACTGGTATTCCTAGGAGAAGGGAAGATAAAAGTTGCATTTTATTTGCAGCAAGGGTTAACCACATTAAATATATATATATATATAATGAAGCACGTTAGACAGTTTGGCCAAGCAGGGAGTTTCATCCTGAGCTCTTTACATCTATCCAGTACAGGTAGTTCTCGACTTTGGAGTGCAAAATTTCTGTTGTTAAGCGAGACATTTGTTAAGCGAGTTTTGCCCCATTTTATTATCTTGCTTGCCATAGTTGCTAATTGAATCCCTGAAGTTGTTAAGTTAGTAATATGGTTGTTAAGTGAATCTGGCTTCCCCATTGACTTTGCTTTTCAGAAGGTCCAAAAGTAATAGACCTCATGACGGTGGGACACTGCAACCATTATAAATATGAGTCAGTTAACAAGCATCTGAATTTTGATCATGTAACCAAGGGGATGCTGCAATGGTCGTAAGTGTGAAAAATAGTCATGTCACTTTTTTCAGTGCCATTGTAATTTCAAATGGTCCCTAAATGAACTGTTGTAAGTCAAGGACTACCTGTATAACAATGACTTTCAATATGGTCAAGCTATATTAGACATATCCCCCAGATGATACGGACCTCTAGGTAACCAATCTAATGTTTTCTTTCTTGTGGTTTTTGGGAATTACCAAGTTTTCTCGATTAATGTAGAAACTAGTTGGAAAAGATCTTAGTGATATATTTCCATAATGATGCTAGTCAGTAGGGGGATTAATGGTGGAGGAATAGTGAAGAATAGTGTTATTTTTTTTTTCATTTGCTACTGTGATTTAGCTCAATAGCTCACTTAAGTTGCTCATATCTTGGTAAATGGGATTTGAGCAGGGGTGAAATGCTACTGGTTCGGGCTGATTCGCCCAAAGCGATAGTAAAAAAATGCTTAAAAAAAGTAAAAAAAAATGTTCTGACAATTGCACGGCACAGCTGATTGTCACATAGCTAATTGTGGGAACTTTTATTTTTACTTTTTAAACATTTTTTTACTCCCAGTTCATCAGAACTGGGAGTAAAAAAAATGCTAAAAAAAGGGAGGGGGAGTTCCAACAATCAGCTGTTCGACAGTCAGCTGTACTGCGCAATTTATATTCGCTAGAAAGCAGGAAATCCTGCTTGCTAGTGGATCTAAATCACGCAGCACAGCTGTTCCCCCCTCGCTGTTCTACTTACCTTTGCAGACTCAGAAAAGGCTTCTTAGTGCCTGCGGTGCAAATGAGCACCAAGTGTGCGAAGCGAACTAGTAGCAGACTTCAGAGCATTTCACCTCTGTTTTTGAAAGATGTACTCCCTTTGCAGTATTGGTTTCATGTGAAGCCTGCATCGAGATTGCCTTATCTATGTTGGAACCCAGAAATATTAGGAGGGCCCTTGCCAAAATTTCTATACAAAATGGCCAAAGACCATATTGACTGGGAAATCCAGGTGATATAGTCCAAATATATTTGGTGAATACTGGTATGGTAAGCTAACTGATGAGGAACTTGCCATACATCACCTTTGTATCATGCCTTTAATCCATTGAACATAATGGGGTTTATACTGGGTGACTAGCTCATAAAATACAGCTGCAGCAGAGAGATTTTGATTTCCACCTGGCAATGGATATGCTGGGTGGATATTTGAAGGAATATTTTTGCAGCATATTGTAAAAATCCAAGTAATAATTGGCCATGTGTCTTAAAATAAGATACCAACCTTTCCTTACTTTAACAGGCATCTAGAATGTCTGCAGTACAAGCAGATGGCATTAGTGTGATGGGAAAAAAGCAGACTGAAAATACCCCTCAAAATCCTGAAGCTGTCATGTGAGCCTTGCAATTATGTCTGAATGTTGGTTGGACCACAGTGATGGAATACGTTTCACATCAGAGAAGCCAATATTACTTCAGAAGTCTCATTGCTGGCATGCAGCTTCTGAAGCTTGGTTTAATGTCATTCATTTACAATTCCTCTGATAGTGTTTCAAACCCTTTTTCAAAGATAGGACTCTTCTTGTACTTTCTGATGCATGGATCTTCAAATAGTAGGAAGAAGAAAACATACAGTATTTTCTTTATTTGGATTGGCTTTTTCAGACAACAGCTGTTTCAAACTATGTGTCTTTTTTTCCCCCTGCTCTCAGGACCAAAGTATCCTTTCTGTCTGACAGTTGTCTGCTTTGGATTTTGTGCCAGAAAGGCATCCTTCAGTTCTGCTGAGATTTCAAAAACATATTTGCAATAACAATTCTGTATCTCTCCTTCCTACCTCTTCAGCATCAGCTCTCCCTCCCCAGCTGCTTTCAAGGAGAAATGGCATCAGTGATAACCTTAGATTTCATGTGCAGTTAGCTTCCTAGATGTTAAGAATTTTCAGAGACACCAGCCCTGGTTAAAAAAACAGAGAATTGGACCAGGGTATAGTCCAAAATGGATGATACGGGCAGAAAGGTAAAAGAGATCATTTTTATGCTTTGTACTTTGAGTAGGCCTCCAATCCTTAGGATCTTACTTCTGAAGGAATGAGGAGAAGGTTTTTTTCCTCTTCAACTCAGTAGAATTCTCTGAGTTAGAAACTTTCCCCAAAGTGAAGAAAACCTTCCATCCTCAAGAGGCAAACTGAAATGTACTCCTTTGTGACTATTACCTGAAAGGAGGATTTATGGCCCCATCCATTTCAGGGTTAAATGCAATAGCAAATGCAGCCAGATATCACAAGAAGTATAATAGTGCATGGACAGATATTATAATGTCTTCAAAGTAATCCACATTCCTTTCTGAAGTTTGTATATCTAGTTTGCATGACTGGAACAGGGAAATAAATAAAAGTAATAGTGCTGAATGGTAAGTTTTGAAAATTATTTGGCAATGCAGTTGTTTTCTCAATGAGTGTTGCACAAATCTGCTTAGTTAATTGATTTTTGACAGACAGAAAAAATTAGGTGTCATGTTAAAAAGGCTTAATAGTATCCTCCAGTTTTTATATACCTGAGATACTCAGGAAATTCTGCAGAAATTTTATATAATTAGCAGCTGCTTTTCATTAAAATAAAGTGCAGGTTTTTGTAATTATATCATTTTTTATATGATTGCTCAACAGTATTCCTCTTGATAACATACCATAGAACATTGCAGCTTGCATATTAACCCATAATAAGCCAGGAATAGTGACTTACAAAACCAAACGGTTTGTGCATACATCTCATTTGCATCTCCGTTTTTTGAACAGACAAATGTTTACAAAACCATAGAAGCAAATGTGATGTACTTAATGCAATGTTCACATCCAGAATTAAGCCTCAAGAGATCAAACTAGTAAGGTTTGTCATTTACATCGTAAGTGGATGCACATATACCACAAACATATATGAGAGAGATACAGAAGCAGAGAGAAGAATGGCTACATGCAATCAATAAACATTACCATTGCATATTATGTTGCATGCAAATCTAAATTGACAAGTGGGTATAGATATTTTCTTATTGCTGTGTGATTTCTGAAGGGTCTTGAAACTAGTCACAATTCAGCAGCTTTATTAACAACATTTCATTCATTCACCGTTTATTAAAGTGAGAATTGAAATTTCCAATTTTCTTATTTTGTAGGTTTGTGACAGTTTATACTTCTCAGCACTTAAACTGTAGCATATAATGACATGAAATATGATTCTCCAGATCCTCCAAGTTACTTAAAGTATTTTAATCTTCTTAGCTATCTATTTCATTAAGTGCATAAATTATACTCAGAAAACCAGACTTAAAACTGCAATTACAGTTTGGGATAAGTGCCAAAAAAACCCTGCACATTGTCCTTTATTAAAACATAGATCTTGTGTTGATAAGGCAAATATTCTGTTGCCAATTCTTTCCTGAGTTTTGGAAGCACTCAGTGATTATGTGGATAACTACTCTTATCAATGCCAGTGTTATCAAGGCCAGACTTTGAGACTCAAATTCAGGGCCCCTCTTAGCAAAACGAACAAAAGGATCAAATCAAAGCTGTTTTATAACATTTAGAAAATGATAGCCCTTTCATGTTGGCCAGATCAGGGAATAGCCACCCAAGAAATGCTAGTACTCTGGTTTATTGGTATAGGCCAGTGATGGCTAATCTTTTTGCTATTGTGTGCCAGGAGAGGAGATTATGTATGCGCCCCGCCCTCGTGGATGCATGCGTGCCACCCTGCTCCCCCTCCTCTCTCCCCTCATAGTACGCGATGGCACATTTTTCTCTCTCCCCAAGCTCCAGAGCCTTTCTAGGAGCTTGGGGAGGGCAAAAACAGCCTTCCCCACCCCTCTGGAGGCTCTCCAGAGGCAGGAAATGGCCCATTTGCCAACTTCCGGCATTTTTGCCCTCCCCAATCTTCTAGAAAGGCTCTGGAGCTTGGGGAGAGAGAAAAACGGGCCTTCCCCACCACCCCCGAGGCCCTCCAGAGGCAGGAAACAATCTGTTTCCTTAATTCCAGTGGGCCCAGAAGGCCCGAAAATCAGCTGGCCAGTGCGTATGTGTCCCGGAGCTGAGCTGGCATGCCCGCCAGTATGGCTACGCGTGCCACAGGTGACATATGTTCTCCATCACAGCCTTATCCAATCCTTTTTCACCTTTGTCTAGTTCTCTTGGGCAGCACAATGTCTCGGTCATTAAGATGCTGGGCTAGTTTGCTGGAAAGCTGGCAGCCCAGGTTCGAGACCTGAACTCCATGTGACGGGGTGAGTTCCCGTTCCTTGCTCCAGCTCCTGCCCACCTAGCAGTTCAAAAGCATGTAAATGCAAGTAGATAAATAGGTACCACTTCGGCAAGAAGGTAACAGCTCTCCTTGACGTCATGCAGGTCACATGGCTGTGGAAATGTCTTCAGACAGTGCTGGCTCAGTTGCCTCGAGACAGAGCCGAGCTCCACCTAGAGTAGGCAATGACCAGTGGATTGAATCCACATGAATGCCTTTACCTAGTTCTATCTTTTTTATGTTTAATAATTTTATTTATTTATTTGTTTGTTTGTTTGTTTGTTTTATTTGCAGCTCATGACAATCCATAAAAAATTTTATATTCTTACATTTTTAATGTTGTTGTTTTTTTTAAAAAAAAAGTCTTGTGTGTCATCTAGAACACTGGGAAAACGTTGGGCAAAAAAGCATTTTGATGCAACTCTACCTGCAACTGTATTAAATGTTCATGAGATGGGCTGTTTTTGGTTTTTTTTCTACAAAGTACGTATGCCAAATTAAAGAGAGAAATGACTGTCTGGGGAAACGTTCATACTGATTGCACCAAAATTACATTAAATTAAATTCTCTCTCGTTCTCTCTACC
>JANHFM010005137.1:10605-21261 GCA_032468115.1 Grayia smithii | reverse complement strand
AGAACCAAACCAGACAGTTATAGAGGTGCAGATGACAGACTCAATGATTCCTCTGTAGAACTGTATCAGCAGCTCCTGATAGGTGCTGATAGGAAGGTGCAGGAAAGCCAAGCAAGCAGGCTGGTGGCTATTTGGGCACACGGGGGGTGCTTTAGGCAGACACTCCTGGATGCAAGTGTGTGTTCAGGTGCCACAGAAAGGTCATGGACAAGCACTCAGAAGCACAGGCAAGTGGAAAAGTGTCAGGGGCAGGAGCCACTTCTAACTTTCTGCTAGCTTCCTTATTGACTTTGCTCGTATAAGATGGCAGAGAAATCATGATCATGTGACCTTGGGGCCCTGTAACAGATGGAACTTCAGGGACCAGTCACAAATACCACTTGTTCAGTGCCATCATAAGTATGAACACTCATTGAATGAGTGGTCATTAGCCAAGGACTACTTGTTTGATTCCAAAGAATATGGAGGATTTGTGGCATTCTAAGTACACTGAAAGACTCAAGTTCAGAATTTATGTACACATATTATAATGTTTATTTACCACAGTATACTTCTGCTTTCCATTTGGTAATTAAGCTTCTAAAGATTCGGTTAAAACAACTAAAATCTGAGGTGCAACAATCTGCCATTAATATTAATCAATTTATTATAAATTATATCTCAACTTTTCATGTAAAGAAGCATATAAGATTGGTATCAGAATGTCCTCTGGGCAGAAAGGCATAATATAAATGGAAAAAAACAGAATAAAAAAATCAGCTACCATAATTAACTTAGATCACATAATCCTCATGTTTGTCTCTGTTTTTATCTCAAGGTTAAAATATTTTTTTAACATTATTATTTTTTTAAAAGTGTTGCTAAATTATATGTTGGGAAGTTCAAATGGACATCACCTTATATTCTTGGTTGGCCCAATTATACATGGAAAGAGAAAAACACATGATTAGTGCTATTAGAATAATTTATTGTTCAGTAGGGCTGACCAAATAATTCAGCAATTTGTTAAACAAATTAATCCTCTTACTGCTTGTGGCATGCCCCTGAGCACATTGTTATTTCCTTCAGTTTATTAATTATGTAAATGCATTCCATGAATGTCCTTTTGATAAAAATAATGATCATGAATATTCTAATTTGTGTCTATTTGTGTGCAGGTGGGAAGACAAGGATGAAAGGAGGGAGATTTATCATAAAAAACAGACATGTTGTTTTCCATTTTCATACAATTTTCCAAAATATCAATGTTTTCCCTTTGAAGACTGAGCATTATTGAGGAACACACATTTGTAAGAGGGAGGGACTTTAATGAGATGCTCATATCAATGTGACTCGCTATACTGAATGTGTGTAACTCAGCAGATGCCATCAATAACAAAGTAAGGTAGCTTTAAGATATGGCTTTGAAGTAATAGGCAGAGATCAGTAAGTGAAAATGTGGGGGGGGGGGACAAACTGGGAATTTAATCAAGATGGATGTTTTACTAGTTTATACTTCACTTGATTTATAATGGGTAAATAGTCCCAGCTAGGCACTATAAAGTAAGTGAGCCATAAGTTTTAGAAGACTTTTGGAGCTGCGTGTATGTAGTGGTCCTATTCTTGGTCCAGAAAAACTTCATGATGGCTGCTTTGCTACTTTTTGTTTGGTGAAGTTGCTTTACAATCTTACTAGATATACCAGACAACAATTTTTTTCAAAAGTTTTGCTTCCTGAAAAACGTTTGGTGATTAAGATAGGCTCCCTTCAAACTGAACACAAATATAATTTCCAAATGACTGTATCATGTAGGAATCTTGAGAAATATGAAATTAACTTTTAATGAAGTGCAATGTATTTAATCACATGTTTCTGACACATACGAATTCAACAGGACTAAAAGGATTTGGGTCTTGATTTTTGTTTGTACTCAGTGTCTCACTGCAATAGTCAGCCAGCATTGATGGATTTTTCTGTTGTGGCAATGGTGACATTTTTTGCAGAGTTTGCACTTAGATTTTTGGGAAGGAAGTCTAAATGTGAATGCAGAAAATGAATCTTCAGTGAAATGTTGCACTTCATCACCCCACTACAGATCTTTGAACCACTTGTCATTGATGACATAGCTGGTCTGTGAATCAACAAACGTGGCTTCCTTCATCTTTGCATCATTATTCTATCTGTCTCAAATAGAGGGGGAAAAAACTTCACCTTCCCTTTTCACCACTTTCGCAAAATTTTTCATCAGTCCAAGCAAAAATATCTTTGTCAGGTCAAGAAATGGTTCATGTGCCATGCTTTTCTACCCTAGAATGATTTTTTTTAGGAATGACCATTTATTTTTTTATGTAATGCGACTCTCTTACATGGCTATT
Organism: Grayia smithii; assembly: GCA_032468115.1. Lineage (NCBI taxonomy): Eukaryota > Metazoa > Chordata > Lepidosauria > Squamata > Grayiidae > Grayia > Grayia smithii. The sequence continues at coordinate 18,906 of JANHFM010005137.1, read as the reverse complement.
TTGAATGTCCTATTTGCATATGTAACAACATATGCAACATACTTGGTATATCTGAGCTGCATTCCAAGGCACAGAGTCACTACTTTTCGATTTCCACAGATACTCCATTTGTACTTGGTGTACTGGATGTGCTTCAACAATAGTTCTGTATTTTTCTGTATTTCTTTCATTTATGCAGCATAGCCAATAGGTGCTGAAGAGTGCACATTGCCATTGTGTAAAACCAGATTCTATCAAATGGTACATGATAGAGTAAATTACAGGTTATTTTCATGATTAACAGCTTAAAAATCTATAAGATACACCTTAAAGTGTATCTTTGTTGCCCAGCGATCAATTAACTTTGAATTAGATGTAATATACTTTGGATCGCTTTTGTTCTTTTTAAATATAGGAACATCGGTATTTTTCAGAACTAGGGTTCGGCTCAGCCATCATCATGTTTCTTCTATCTGCAGTATTTCTTTGCTTGCTTATTAACTTTTGAGGTCCACCTAACTGGAAATCATACAACATTCTATATCTTAGGAAACAATCTGTCTTAGAGATTTGAATGCAAAGTAAATAGATGGTTCCTCACCACATTTCTCTCAATCTGAAGCCTTCATTTGCCTCTTCGTGCTGATAGTGTTTTTCTCTCTGCATCAAGCATCTGACATGCTGACTGTTTTCTTTTTTGATTTTGAATATTTCAGAAGAAGCTATTTCTGTCTTTACTTCCATTACAATCTCAGCTTGTTTTCACCTTCAGAACACCTGACACCATCACTATAGATCTAGGCCACCTGCATGTACTATTTCTCAATCACTTGTACCTCTTTCTATCTCCTATTTGTGTCCTTGTTTTATTCTCAGATCTTCGCTAAGGGTTTTTTTTTGTGCAGCTACTGTACATTGGCCTCATTTGCTGTCTTCAATTTTCTCTCCTTTATAGAATTGTTTTCAATTGCGGTTTACTATTGCCACTTTTAGAATTCTCATGCTTCTTGAGTTCTTTCTCCCAGTGGTGTTTCCAGGCACGGAAAGCTATTTACCACAGCTTTGAGTATATTAAAATCTGTTGGTTTCTTTGAAATTCAAGATACATACTCAGTTAAACTCAGCTTAAAATAAATGTTTATTTTTGCTTTTAAACATCTAGAAGAATTTTATTGAAAATGCAGCTGCTTTGGGTAGAATAGAATAGAATTCTTTATTGGCCAAATGTGATTGGGCACACAAGGAATTTGTCTCGGTGTACATAAAAGAAAAGATACATTTGTCACGAATCATAAGGTACAACACTTAATGATAGTTATAGGAACAACTTTGGGGTAATTTGATATATGATTTCAAATCAAGTATAACCACACTGAATTTATCAGCTATTAAAATGCTGTTCACTGTGAATTCAATTTGAAAAAAAACCTAGCAATGCGTATTGCTAGAAATACTGTTCTTCAAACAGAATAGTTTGTTTAGAGAGTACATCTCTATAGGAGCTTAAGTTAGTTTTAATCCATCTTTCTGTTTAAGGTGGATTATATAAAAACTACAATAATAAAGTATAGTAAGACCAGTCAAGCAATTGATTGAAGCTTTCAAAGTAGCTATGGAAAGAAGAGGCAAGATTGTGTGATTGCATTACCCAAACTACAAATTAAAGTAATTTCTACATCAAAAGTCAGTAACTTTCTGCCTTCTCAGTGCAATAATGCAAAAATGATTGCAAAATGAAAAATATCTTGTGAGCAAATCAAAATATTGTTAAGAATGGGCATGCCATTGAGATTTTGTGAAATACTGCAATTCTCACATGAAATCTTGTATGATTCAGAATGTTGTGATATGTTGGCATTTTTTTTATTTATTTTTTTTAGATTCCAGTGGATGTTATTGGATTACAAGCAAAAAATTGCCAGTTTCTGTGCTATTATAGCTATGTTATCAAATCTGAACAGATCTGCTGAAAAATGGATAAATTCACTCCCGAACCAAGAAGGATGTATATTGCAATATTAAACAAACCTGATTTTGTGACTTTGAGACAGTCACCATCATTCTGTCTGAGTCCAACTGGTCTACTGTCTCTGCATTAGAAGGGCTATGCCTTTTTCCTTCCAACTACTTTGGTCAAGACATTTTCCTCCTCTTTGTAAAATACAAGCAAAAAACATAAACTTACTCTTGGCAACACTTTTAACACATAAGTGGTGGGGAAACTTGTTGGCTCATAATCTTCCTTTAATAGAAAGCCTTAGTACCCTTCTTGCCCATACTCAAGTGCAAATCACATTTTTAAAAAATGCATTTTCAATTCTTCCATTGTTCAATGGCAATTTCATGTATCTTTAAAAATGCATTAAAAAGCCATAGTGAGGTAAGAAATAACAGAATATCATTCATTTTCCTCAGAAACAATTCCTCCCACTGTACTTCAGTTATGAATTTTTCCCCAAAAAAGTATTTTCCTGGATCTTCTGCGGAAATAAGAATAATGGAAACTGCTAAGACATGAAAGTACTGCAACTATTCAATACAGTATAGGCTTTTCTACATGTGCATTTTCAACTGCTATCAAGCCCTTACTCATACTATTGTAAAATGAGAATGCACTCAGAAATTTTGGAAATGATGCATCCATAATACTGCTGATGCCTTGAACTGCATCTCACTGTCTTTTGTCTGTAAAGTTGATTATAATAAAACTTAGTAACCAATTCTCCCAAGTCTCTATCCTTTTTCTAGTTGTCCCTTTCCTGGACAGTCAAGCAAATGTAAAGAATTCCTTCCTCATCTACAAACCTATCTCATGCTGGCACTTCCATCACCACCTGTCCCCTCCATCCATTCACTGAAAGACCAGAAAAAGTCAGGTGAGAATGCTGCCATTTCTTATTGATGCAAAGAATTTCATTTTTAGAACAGTTTGGTAGGACAGAGGTCTGCCCTAGACTAGTGTCAACTTAGCCTTATGTTAAATCTGACCCTGGATAAAGCAGTTGGCAATAGGCAAGAGCACCCAAGAAAACTCCAGGTTTTCTATTCATCATTTTTATTAATTATTTGGGAAAAACTGAGACCTATAGAGTTGGCTTTTAAAATAAACATTCTCTCTAATTTTGACCTTATTTGTGCCTGGAAGCAGTGCAGGTCTGGATGGGGAGAAACAGTCTCAGGCTCAATCCCGCCAAGACCGAGTGGCTGTGGACTTTGTCATCTCGAGTCCAAGAGATCCCATCGCTTTTGATGTGGGGGGAGACTCTGGCCCCCTCGGAAACGGCTTGCAACTTGGGTGTCCTCCTGGACTCAGGGCTGTCCTTGGATGACCATCTGACGGCCGTGACCAGGGGGGCCTTTTCACAGGTTCGCCTGGTGCGCCAGTTGTGCCCTTTCCTAGACCGAAATGCTTTATGCACGGTCACTCATGCCCTCGTCACTTCAAGACTGGACTATTGCAATGCCATCTACATGGGGCTGCCCTTGAGGTACACGCGGAGGCTTCAGCTGGTCCAGAATGCAGCTGCGCAGGTGGTTATGGGGGTACCGCATTACTCCCATGTTATGCCACTCTTGCGCGAGCTGCACTGGTTCCCAGTTGTCCTCTGTGTAAACTTCAAGATGCTGGTTTTAACCTATAAAGCCCTACATGACTTAGGCCCAGGGTACTTGCAGGACCACCTTCTGCCACAATTGTCCTCCCAGCGTGCGGTGCGCTCTCATAGATTTGGCCTCCTCAGGGTGCCTTCAGCCAGACAATGTCAGCTGGCGGCACCCAGGGGGAGAGCTTTTTCTGTGGGAGTGCCAACCCTGTGGAATGAGTTACCTGTGGAACTTCGGACCGCCCCTGACCTCTGCTCCTTCCGCCGCGACCTGAAGATGTGGTTGTTTTACCAAGCAGGTTATGACTGACTGTTTTAATTTACTTTTTAGACTGCTAAATTTTAAATTTTTCTACTATTTGCCCCTCTTTTAATTGTCGTTGTTGTTTATGGTGTTTGTATGTGTTCCTATATGTTTTTTATATCTTCTATGTTTTACATTGTAAGCCGCCCTGAGTCCTTCGGGAGAAGGGCGACATAGAAGTTTAATTAAAATAAAAACAAAATAAATAAAACTTGTTATTTTAAAACTTGGTTTCCCAAGGGGCTTGGTGCCCTGAAAGTATCAATTCGCTAAGACTCACATCCATCCTTCAAATGGCAGAATCGTACAGATGATGGTCCAAGTGTATAAAGAAGCTGGAGTACAACAAACATAACCAATTAACCACTGTCCAAGCAGCTAAGTTATATGCATGTTTATTTAGAAGAAATGCCTGATAGATTTTGAATCAGCTTATTATTTAAAAAGTATTTAATATTGTATCCCTATGATGACAGAATAGGAGCAGATGTGATCGCAGAAGACATGTACAGATATACCACATCAGCTCTGCTTGGCATTGTATGCTGAAAGGGCATTGCTTGTTATTTGCTCCACCTATTTATCTTCTTTCTCCTGCAATAAATCTGTATCTGTATATGTTTCCATCAAGCAATGTTAATAAAAGAGGGAGCATAAATACCCTTTTCCCATGCCAAAGTCATAAATCAAAATTTACTTTTCAAAGTACTTAGAAAATGTTTTCTAAGAGGAAAGCTTTTTTGTATCACAGTTGGCTTTCCACCACCCCTTGATATTTCAAAGCTGAAGTCAAAAACAGAGATAAATTGGTTGTTATTTCTCTCTACAAACGGAATTCTTCAAGTGACAGCATCCTGAAAGCAGACTTGGTAAATAGTATTTAGCATTAAATAGTAAACACCTAGAAACAATGATAAAGCCACAAGTGATTGCTTCTCCTGTGCCATTAAGAGATTTTAATTAGCACTTTAATCACAGCAGCTTGTAAAAGAGTTATTGCATCTTTTTCCGTGTTAATTGTGGAGTGGTATTTGGAACAAATATCACCATATCTTCCCCAAGTCTGCTGGCTGATCTCAATTAAGAATTGAGGGGGTACTGCAGCTGAGGAACATTTAGGAACATTCACCCAAAAACTATTGAAGTCTCTCCAGTGACCAAATGCTCAGGGTCTGAAAGGCTGGCTTTGAACTATTTCTGTAGGAGACTGTTTTAAAAATGAAGAGTGGTGATTTTATAGATGTTTGGTATCAGTTCTCCTGCCTCTGTGCTAGACTGATGATCTGCATTGCGCTATAACTGATTGCTACAATATCCACCAAGAGAAATAAAGTTTTCTTCAGTGATACAGATATTATCTATAGCCGTGTTGGCAAACCTATGGCACGCATGCCGGAAGTAGCACACGGAACCATTTCGCCCGGCACGCACACCAGACACCCAGCGTGCAGCATGCACAGATGGCGCAGTTGTGCATGCACTGCAGGGGGGTGTATGCGCAACTGCTCTGCGCATGAACAGTGTCAGGGTTGCGCACACAATTTGGTGGGAGCACACGCATGACAGCTCTGCGCATGTGCAGATGATGCAATCGTGCACGTGCCACAGGGGGGCCGCGTGACAGCTCTGTGTATGCGCAGTGGCGCGGTTGCACATGCACATCGGGGCTGGGTGGCATGCGAGCTGAAAAGATTCGCCATCGCTGATCCACAGCGATTCGCCATCACTGTATCCACACTCTGCATCTTCTTTCTGACCTAAAGAAGGAACTATAGCTGGATACAGATTTTTCCAGCCTGAGACCTCCAGATGAATTGGTATTGCAGCTTTGAACGTCTCTCCTGCAGAAGGAAGCTTGGATTTAAATCAGGGGTGAAATCCAGCAGGTTCTGACAGGTTCTGGAGAACCGGTAGTGGAAATTTTGAGCAGTTTGTGAACTGGGAAATATCACCTCTGGCTGGCCCCAGTGGTGGGGTGGGAATGGAGATTTTGCAATTTCCTTCCTCTGGAGTAGGGTGGGAATGGAAATTTCCCCTGCAGGGGGGTAAGAATGAAGATTTTTCAATATCCTTCCCCTGCCACGCCCACCAAGCCATGCCCACAGAACCGGTAGTAACAAAGTTTAGATTTCACCCCTGATTTAAATATTTATATGGGTGTTGTTGTAATTGCTGTGGTTTTAAGTGGACTATGCTGGAACTTCTTCAGAGTAAAAGGGGGAAAAAAACAGCTATTTGTTTTACCACATATAATGGGCACGCCTTATTTTTCACCTTAGAGTAACTCTGTCATGACACTTGCCCTCTGATATACAGAATACAAAATAACAGAGTTGGAAGGGACCTTGGAGGTCCTCTAATCCAACCTCTGGCTCAGGCAGGAAGCCCTATACCATGTCAGACAAACGGTTGTCTAATCTCTAAAAGCTTCCAATGTTGGAGCATTCATAACTTCTGGAGGAAAGTTTTTCCATAGATTAATTGTTCTGGCAGGAAATTTCTCTTTAGTTTTAGGTTGCTTTGTAAGCCTTCACCTTGTCTATATTTAAACAATTCCTTAAGACCTGGCTCTATCCCAGGCTAGGGTCTGAGTGGCTTATGGGCCACTTGTATGGTTTTCTGGTTTTAAATGATTGCTTTTTTCCAGACTTTGGATGATTTGGGGACCTTTATGGTTTGTTTATGTTGTATTTTGTAAGTTTACAAGAGATGTAACAGATGAGGATAGCTTATAAAGTTCATAACTAAATAAACAGGAAAACTATTATAGTGTGATCTTCAGTTTTGTTTATTTCTATCTTATCTTTTCTCAGAGAGCTCAAGATGGCATATATGGGGCAGTAGTGGGATTCAAATCCTGTCGCTACCGGTTTGCTCGTGGGCATGCTTACATGTGCACATGACGCTTCTGCGCATGTGCAGAGAGATCTAGGCGGGTGGGCAGAGCCTCTCGCCACTGCCACTATCGGTTCACCTGAACTGGTAGCAACCCACCACTGATATGGGGTGGTGGGGAAGTATCAAATAGTATTCATAGAACAAGAATTGGATTGGATTTGTTCCACAAACCAAAATAAACAAACACCTCCCCCCAGGGATGAGTTCTACTTACCTTTACTACCGGTTCTCTTCCTGCACGCACTTTGCACGTGATTGCTTCGCTCGTGCACTTGCTCCGCACATGCGCATTAACTTTTTTTCAGGAAAAAATCTGGAAACAAGTGCTCTGCGCATGCTTGTTTCGAGGTTTTTCTGGAAAACCATAAGTACGGGCATGCCAGTGGGCCTGGTTCCCGGCCACAGAGAACCGGTTCGGTGACGTCACAATGTCACCGCTACCAGATCACGCGAACCGGGCCAAACCTGGAGCAACCCACCACTGCCTCCCCCCTCATATAGATGCATACAAAGAGGTGGGGGGACCTTAGAAAAATAATTAATGGTGAAACCAGCTGGTCAATTTTGTGATATCATATCACTACTAAGGCTCTACATCCCCCAAATAATTGGTTAATAATTAATTTTTGGCACCAAAATATTATATTTGCCTTATAATGGGAGTGGACAGAAGATTGATAGGTCTCAGGAGGACTTGCATAGCTTTCTCCAGCTTTTCTGAAACTGGCATAATGGCCATGCTGGCTGAGAATGATGGGATTTATAGCCAACCTAGTTGGAGGACACTAAATTAGTCTGGTGGTCTATTTTTAAATTAGGATACGACATCAAGCTATGCAGCTTGTATGCTTTATGAAAATCTACTTATTGAATTAATGTTATGATTTTTTTTTAAAGCACACATGTCCTTCTGAGGAGAGGCATATTTATTATATGTCAGCAATCTCCATGCCCAGTAGCAGCTGTAATTAGGGGAAGCAGTGGGTGCCTTCCTATCTAGTTCCTCCAGGCAATTTCTCATCTATCATCTACAACTTCTCTTTGCAACTTTTAAAAATAATTTTTATTAATAAAGGCAGTCGGGGATATACTGAGTTTACATGTCACAAACCTCCATACAAGGGAATTTCCTATCCTTTCAAAAATTGCAAATATTTAAACTGAATTTCTACGTGTGGTGTTTGCCAGCTCAGAATTAAAGTACAGTTTTTCAAGATAGGTTGAGCAATTCAAGTTCATAAAAGTTTTATCAATGCAGCTAAAATTTAACTGGCCAAGCAGTATGTAAAATAACATTTAAGAGTAGTAGAGGAGGATGGTTTGTTGAGTTTTGGAAATGGAAAGGAATTCTAACTGAAAAGCCTCCCTCCTCAGCTGCCTTGGCTTTGCTAATGAAAGCTGCCCAAGAAGAAGAACTGTTTATTCCAGAGCTGTCACTTTAAAAAGAGCCTCGGTGGTTCACTTAGCTAGTGCACTGCTAAGTGTTTCCACTTAGCTCCATCTGCCTGCAATTAGTGC
>JANHFM010005136.1:44823-56849 GCA_032468115.1 Grayia smithii | reverse complement strand
GACTTCAACTCCCAGAATTCCCCAGCCAGCAGAGCTGGCTGGGGAATTCTGGGAGTTGAAATCCACACATCTTCCAGTGACCAAGGTTGAGAAACATTGTTTTAAGGTATGGATTTTAAACAATTTTTGTGAAAACATGTCAAAAGGAAATGTTTCAAATAAATGTGCTTCATGTCTCCCTCCATACCAATAATATTCATAAATATATACTGTTGCATTTTTTTCTGGTTATTATTATTCTTATACATCTGTAATTACCTAGTAAGATTTGAAATTGTCCCAGTAAAGGAAAATCGGAGCTGAAAACACTCATACATGGATTGATATGTATTTTATTGTCTTCTATCATTATATATACCTATAGAGAATTGTAATAAGCTAAATCATGACAAATGTCCAAAACAAGGATACTTAAGAAAATTCATTAGATAGCAAGCTATGCTATTGTAAGTAAAATGTTCTAATGGTGACTAGCAACTTTTTCTGGAACTTGAAAGTGTCATCATTTGTCCAATGGTGGAAACAGCATTTTTAAAAAAGGCATAATTAAACACAAACATCAAATCTTGTGAAATTTTTTGCCCAGTCCTATTTCATGTTTTTGTTATATTTTGTGAAAAGTAGTACTTTTATCATAACAGGGACCGATAAGAAAGTACATCATATTTCTAAACCCTGAGTAAATACAACGGCTTTACATTTTTTCTTCATCTTTCCCCTAAAACTTCTTATTTGTTTGAAGAACTGTGAGTGTAAAGATTCACAAGATTCAACAGTAAAATATGCTTTACACACTAATAGAGCAAAACAGGAAATCAAAAAGAAAAACCTCAAACAGTTCAGTAAGAATTGAGCAAATGCTAACAATTATGTAGGCCTACCACAAACAAGGACTATGCTACAATAGTTCCTGAAAGCATCATTTGTAAATTAGGAAAATGTAGGAATTAGGAAAAATTAGGAATTTGTAATATTAAAAAGTAATTCTCAATGAAAGGTCCTTCTGGGACCTGAAGCAATTTTGCTATTTTTCTTACATAATATTATGAATCCTACATTTCCAAAAATAAGGATATTTCTGTGAATTATCCTGATGTTCAAGAATAAATAATAATACTTTAAAATAAGAGATGCAGTTTCACATGAGGGAAGATTGGAATGCCTGGGGCCTGATGATATTAAAACTGGTACATTTTATGGCATTTGACAGAGTAATGTACCCAACAAGACTAATTCCTCATTTGAAATTATTTTAATATAACCGTTACCATTGGATGAAATAACAGATGGAAAAGAAAGCAACCATGAACAGATATATCTTGCAGTAGAGTTATATAGCTTATAGGGAGTTTGTTAGAAATTTTTTAAAGGGGAAAGAATAGTGCGGTGGTGCACTTAGCTATTGCACTGCTAAGTGTTTCCACTTAGTTCCTGCTGCTTGCAATTAGTGCCGGTTCGAATCTCACCAGGCTCAAAGGTTGACTCAGCCTTCAATCCTTTCGAGGTAGGTAAACTGAGATCCAGATTGTTGGGGGCAATAAGCTGACTTTGTAAAAATGCTGCTTGCGGGGGGCAAAGGCCCTAATAAGCAGGCATATACAAGGAATGAAGGCTATGGCTAAGCACATTGATTTGTGCTTAATAAATTGTAAGCCGCCCTGAGTCTCCGGAGAAGGACGGGATATAAATTGAAATTTAAAAAAATATATTTAACAGGAAAAGGAGATTTGTGCTCCTGTTTTTTTATTGTTCATGCTGATCCCTTTTAGCTTATAATTAAAAATCTATATCAGAATTCATACTGACAAAGGTGAATGATCACTGTAGTATTGTGAAAAAAGAATAATCACCCCCTAATTTGCGATCTTGAATTTGCATTCTGCAATTCTGTGCCATCAGTGACTGAAATCTTCTTCAGGCACTCAAAAAAAAAGGTTATTACTAGGGAGAAAAGATAAAAACAAGCATTTTCTATCCACCCTACACTCCTCATTCTTATTGCTTATTTTGCATATGTAACAAATAACTGAAACTGAGAGACTGTCTCTGGAGACTCAGTAAAAACAAATTTTGTTACTTAAAAATAAGCTGTTGGAATCTAAATCTTTCTCTTTACAGGACCAAATTATTCATGCAACGGTCCTGGCATCTTCTCAGGTACTTCATAGCATTTCCTGTCTAGATGGCTTTTTTTTTCTATATTTATAATCCCAGACCAATAAAACAGTTATAAATATTAAAAATACAGAAAAATCAAAGCAAAAATGAAGAATGTATTGATTTCTGCATGCCATAGCTATTGATAAAAACTTGACATGTTATTTAGGATCTTAGGAAGTTTGGGAATATACAAGTAAGGATTAAAGGTAAATGTAATGGAGACTACATGAAGAGACAGAAATCTCTGAAATATCTCTATAAATAAGGAGTATCTATTTCTCTGTTGTAAGGAGAGAAAACCAAGCGTAAACACAATTGAACTGTCATATTTTAATGTTTGGATTTAATAAGAGGGCATGTTTTCCTCCATCTACCATTTAGCAATGTTGAAGTCTTTGCTTGAATCTGGAAGACAAGCCAGGAAGGGCAGTGTTTAATTTCTTTTAATGTAGATTTTTTTTAAAAAAACAAACCCTTAGATTTCTCAATGGGTAGATAGAATTTTAGTTGGGATTATTCATTTTCTCTTTCTCACTTATATAATCTTATAAGTAATCTTATAGATTATTTATTTATTTATTTATTTATTTATTTATTTATTTATTTATTTTATTAATCAAACTTGTATGCCGCCCTTCTCCCGAAGCATTCAGGGTGGCTCACGAAGTAAAAACAAACAATAGGCAATTAAAAACCAATCGTAAAGCAAAATACATGTATAAATATATAAAAACACCCAGAAAACACCTAAAAAGCAGCTAAAACAATTAAAACCAACGTCAGCTTAGCCCATTTGATGGAACAACCACGTCTTCAGGTCGCAGCGGAAGGAGCGAAGATCAGGAGCAGTCCAGATCTTGATTACAAGATCAATCGGGTGGGTTCTACTTACCTTTCCTACCAGTTCTAAAGGTGCACGCGCTTTGCGCGTGGTCAGGGTGGTCAGGGTGCACGGCGTGCGGTGGTCGGTGCACAGCACGCGCGTTTCCTGCGCATGCGCGCAAGCGCACTCTGCGTGCAGAACGGTAAGTGTGGGCCCACGGGAGGGCGGCGGTCCGGGAAGCGCAGAACCGGTCCGGTGACATCACAGCGTCACCGCTACCTATTCGCACGAACCGGACCGAACCGGGGGCAACCCACCACTGAGATCAATAGTTCCTTTTTAGAAACTATGGCTACCACCAGGTTTCTACTACTTCAGGGAGCTATTGGTACTTCGTTATGTTAGAAATTATTATATCAATGCTCAGACTAATTTGCCTGAAAAAAGAAAAAGTGACATTTTTAGCAGTGATTTTCAGCAGAGACAAAATGAAGACTGTCCATGAATTGTGTACGGTATTATAGATTACATGAGATATGATAAGCAAAGAATCCTACATTTTAGCTATATCACAGTGGCAAAATAGTCTTTATCAGCAGAATTTTGAATAGCTCACAACTAAAACGCTTTAGAAAAAAATCTCTTTTCTGTGTGAATGTCTTATTCTGACATTTTCCACTTTGTCCCAAAACTTTCTTTGTAGGTTTTCAGTGGTAATTTTTTTCTGCCAAACATACACATAAAGAAAATATTTCATCCAAGTTAAGATTATTTGTTAGAATTTATGAATTATTTGCAAAATTAACCAATCTTTTACTATCTATGTAAAACACGAGTCCTTTTGCTGAAAACAGATTAGCATATTAGATTATCTATAGATCTAAATGTTAGCAGACCAAATCCAATATGTCCACTGTCTTTTTACTGAGGTAGTACACAAAGCTGCCAAAGTTTATGTTATCTTTTTATGGGCCACACAGTTAAAAATTATAGTTGAGCGGTACTTCATACGAAGAGATGCAACTAAAACCACAAATGGTTTGTTGATATTTATGGGCTGCTTTCCATATCCCCCTTTGGGGCAGTTCTCTAGGCTAGTCATTAAATTGAAGCCAAATGATTTCATTGTTGTGTTTACTTTTATAAACAAAGAACACATGTAATGAGTACTTGGCTGTTATCAAGACGTTCCCTCTTATTTGGAACCGAGAGCAATTTGTATTTACAGAGCCTTTTCTTTCTAATGGCCATTTTGGAGGATCGGCTTTAATAAACTTTTAATAAAGATACGAAAACCTATACAACTAGTTACCGGTATTTTATTTTATATTATATATATATATATATATATATATATATTTTAAAAAACCCATGTATAGCTGCCCATCTTAAAATTGACTTTGGACAGTTTATGATCAATAAACAATGCTTTCTATTGGTCTTTATATCTCTGGTATTCCATTGGGTCAAGTGCAGTGGTGGTGCAGTGGTTAGAATGCAGTATTGCAGGCTAACTCTGCCCACAGCCAGGAATTTGATCTTGACCGGCTCAAGGTTGACTTAGCCTTCCATCCTTCTGAAGTCAGTAAAAAGAGGACCCAGATCACTGGGGCAATAGGCTGACATTGTAAATTGCCCAGAGAGTGCTATAAAGCACTGTGGAGCAGTATACAAATAATTCTCAACTTACAACAGTTTGTTTACTGACCATTCAAAGTTACAACTGAAAAAAGTGACATGACAATTTTTCACACATGACCATTGCAGCATCCCCATGGTCACATGATCAAAATTCAGATGCTTGACAACTGACTCATATTTATGACATTGTAGTGCCCCAGGGTCATGAGATCACCTTTTGCAATCTTTTGACAAGCAAAGACAATGGAGAAGCCAGATTCACTTCACAACCTCAGTGATTCACTTAACAAATGTGGCAAGAAAAGTCGTAAAATGGGGTAAAACTCACTTAACAAACTTCTCACTTAACAACAGAAATGTTGAGCTCAATTGTAATAATAAGTTGAGGGCTACCTGTATAAATGTAAGTGCTATTGCTAAGTGCACAGTTGCTTTCATATGCAGTGCTCTATGATCTATCACTCGATCACATTTAATCTTCTAACTCCTTTCTTTTTAACTCCTCTTTTTAACTGTCTCTATGAGACAGGAGACAATAGTTAGGATTAACTACATTATCTGAATATAGGACACTGACTACTCATAACTTACCAAAAAACATAGCATGACTTGTTTTGATTTGGTTTATGGTTATATTTTTCAGTCTTTCCCTAGAATAGCTTGCATCTTGCATTCAGGAAGCATCTTGGATACAATCCAAGCATCCTTGGATTAGATACAAATGAGAGATTAGTCCCCAAGGCAAAGAGTGTTTCTGCCAAGCCAAAGAATAAGGGAAAGTGCAATGTGAAATGTTTGCAACGGGTCCCTCATGCCAAAATAACCAAACCCAAATCAAAATAACAATGCAAAAATAAGTCAATCCAATAAATTCTTAAGTCTGTTAAGAAAACATGGAATCCATTTTTGGCTTTTTATCAATATTTATTGTGGTTTGAGATTGAAACTATAAATTAGGGAGGGGGGAGAATAGGAAAATACATTGCAATGGTTTTACACCTTAAGGTTAGAAGCCAAAAATAATAGGATTAATTTATGTTTTCTCTCTCATCAGTCTTCTCTGCAGACTTTTATTAATATCGTGTCTATTCTTTCTTATTCTTCCTATCCAATGCTTTCTCTCTACCCCTGCCTTCATTTCTTCCTTCAACAGTCCCAAATTTCTTTCACAAAAGACTTTGTCCCTAACATCCGTACTCTTGAAAATTTGGAAAATGCAAAGATAAAACTATAAATAAGCAAATGTTATGAGAGCATAATTTTCTAAACCTACAGTAATGCTTTCCTTATGTTCTACAAACTATTTTACACATTATTTTACATCTTACGGCTGAATTAATTCTGAATGTGTCCACTTGCAATCTGTAGCTACTAGCTGAGTGATGGTAGTTTGTTTAGGATTAACTACATTGTCTGAATATAGGACACTGACTACTCATAACTTACCAAAAAACATAGCATGACTTGTTTTGATTTGGTTTATGGTTATATTTTTCAGTCTTCCCCTCTAGAATAGCTTGCATCTTGCATTCAGGAAGCATAACTAATATTTCTTTTTTCAAAAGAGAAGTGAAATTCAGAGAAATTTTCATGGGTGGAATGTGGAATGCCTGCACTTACTTAGATAAAAAGATATAGGGCACTTAAGGGCTGTTATGTGTTGTGGTCTGCAGTTCCCTGGTTACCCTCATTTCAATTAAATCCCAAGAGAAGGAAGGCTAAGACAACTTTCTTTCATGGTGATGCTACTGTCACTACTAAGTATAGGTTGTCCTCAACTGATGACCACAACTGAGCTCAAAATTTATATTGCTAAATAGGAAGTTTGTTAAGTGAGTTTTGCTCCACTTGATGACTTTTCTTGCCACATTTGTTAAGTGAATCACTGGAGTTGTTAATTTAGTGACGTGGTTGTTAAGTGAACCTGGCTTCCTCATTGACTTTGCTTGTCAGCAGATCACAAAAGGTGATCAAATGACCCCAGATCACTGCAACCATCATAAATATGAACCAGTTGTCAAGCATCCAAATGTAAATCACATGACCATGGCGATGCTGCCATGGTCATAACTGAAAAACGGTCATGTCACTTTTTTCAGTGCCATTGTAACTTCGGACAGTCATTAAATGAACTGTTCTAAGTTGAGGACTACCTGTAGAATACAAGTCATTATTGGAATTTTTTTAATTTCAGTGAGCTAAAAAAAAATGTTCCAGAAAAGAATTCATTTGTTAAATCTATCCTTGAATGTCACTGAAATGTACTGAATTAGGGAGAACCTTTGTGACTTAGATTAAGTGCAAGAAATCTGACATTTTCTTTTCTGGTGTGAAAAACTGGCAGCAAGATCTTTTAAAGCAGTTTTTCTTTTGAAAAAAAGCACTGCTTTTCATAACAATGCTTGCTTTTCATAGCATTGTCCTGTTTCTATTGCTACCTGTCAAATTTATTTGACAATATGTACAGGAAAGGTGTGTTCATCATACCAAACCAGCAGAAGGCTCCATCCTGTGCTGGAAAATTTGATTAAAACCCAAGTGATGGAAATTATCTAGATTAAGCAGGATACCGAATTGATCAAATGAAAGGCTTTATCTCTCTTTGGTGAAACATGTAGCGCATCTTGAGCTTTTTAAGAGTGATGCCCAGAACTGCCCTACTGTAGAGATGTCACCATGGCAACAGGCAGCTGGTCTGTTGAAAATCCCTCTGTGATGGGGGGGGGGGGGGCAGCCAACATGACTAATGGGGATGTGTTTGAGTTTCCCCCTTCATTGTTTTGCTGGCATTAATATTTTCAATAGGATTAGCATCCTGAAGAGGCTAAAAACTTTGTGGGAAAACATTTGTGGGCCACGTTTATCTTTCTTGCTCCTTGCTTCCACTGGCCAAAATAATGACGAAGGAGAAAAAAGTAAAATAAAATAAGCAGCTTTTGGTGAGCACAGGGTATGTGCATGTTGTGAGAACATACCAGATAGAAATGTAAGATTCTACTGACTGGTTTTTCCTCAGCCACACTACTCTTTATTTAACAGGGTAGGTTGATGAGCAAGAAAAAAAAGAAACAAAAACCAAGTTAAAAACCTGAGAGGGATATTAAGGCCTCATTAAGTGATCTTCTTGACAACTGACAAAGCAGCAAGGAGATTTTCATGCCTGCTTGCACACAACCCCCAGAGAGACAAGTTTCTACTTGAGGCCACCTTGCGGGAAGAAAAGTTGTCTTGTCCCTCTTTTTCTTACTCTCTCTTTTAATTACTCCCAAGTTTTGCTGATTCCATCCCATTTCATCCCATTCCCTGATTGTCTCCTCTTGGCTTGGTTTGGTTTTCATACACTGTTTGTTTAAACAGTATCTGTAGAATAATCCCACATGCAGCTTAGCCTTTCATGCTTTTCTTCCATTGCAAATTTTTGAACCTGCCTGTCATGAAGAGAGGGAGGGAGAATGCTGACATTGCTAGCTTAACCAAATCATTTAGGTGCTGAGCTGTCAGTGGAAGTGCCTCAAAGCTTTCCTGGGCTCTCATCCTGCCCTAAGGCCTGTATCTCTCACTGATTCAACTCTTCCCTGACCTATTGAAGAAAGGAAGGGAAATGATCCATCAAAATCCCAGCCTCATGAAGTCATTTCATCAATTTAGTAGGGGCTGGATTTGAAAAATACAAAAGTAACACCCGGTTAGGCCTTTACCATCCACTGTGGCACCAGGAAATTTACAGAAAGAGTTGAGGTTAAGACCCCAAGAATAAATCTAAGTTATGCCACCAATAGGTTAGTTTGTCTGCCCAGAGAAAGAAATCTTGTTTCATAGGCATTGCCCTTGCTATAGGATCCTGAATTCAAAACTTTGATACACTTGGAAAATTAGTGGCATTTATAATATTAATGTGCTTACTGCATTATAATATTAATATTATTTTTAAAAATCATTCATTCATTCTAAAAGAAGACTTTACTTATATCCTAATGGCCTTAGCTACATTATAATTCTTTTAAAAATCAACGTATTTTCAATTCCTGGAAAACATGATATATTATATATTCCTAATAAAACTACAAAAATAGAATAACTTATATTTGATAGTATAGATTTGTCTATATTTTTACTAAATTTACTCATGGAACTGCATAAGTAAAGTTTGTTTGTATATTAATTTTTGATAGCTTGCTGCATAGAATAGAAAAAAAAATCAAAAAGACTATATGTTAGATTTGATGTAGGTTGCAAAGAGACGTGACAGCGAGGTCCGTTTCAGCACTTTATTCAAAGCAGGAATAGAACAAAATGGCTGGCTGGTGGCTGGGGCTCGGCTTATATTGAGCTCCAGCAGCCAGTCCGGCCAATGACAGCAGTTTAACTTTCCCGCTGCTTGCCTAGCCAGTCAGCGGCGGGCATGCAAAAGAATGTGTCCATATTAGGACATAACACTATAGGGTTGGCATTTATAGTTCAGAAAATATGCAATCTATATTTATAGTTGTTAATGAGAATATTTTACAGATTTAATAATTAATACAGTTATATATTTTACAGATTTAATAATTAATACAGTTATATATTTTACAGATTTTAATACAGTTCCAGTATTGATTAAGAGTGACAGTTTGGTATAGTGGTTAAAGCATCAGGTTAGAAAGTGGAAGACAGTAAATTCTAGTCCTGCCTTAGGCATGAAGCCAATTTGGTGAATTTGAGCCAGTCACTTTCTCTCAGCCCTAAGAAGGAGGCAATGGCAAACCACTTCTGAACAATCTTGCCAAGAAAACTGCAGAGTCACTGTCTGAAAACAGGCACAACTGAAGGCAAGCAGGAAAAAAAAGTTTCTAGGACTACATTTTCTATGTGTAACAAATGTGTTCATCAAATAAATTGGCTGTGTCAAATCCTATTGAAGTGAATAAGTGTTGTGACATCCCAGATTTAAAGTAATGGGATTTGGAGGGAAGATGAAAAACAGGCTGTATGTAAAACTATGTGCAATGTACATCTCCAGCCAAATTTTATTTTACATGGCTACGGGAAAATGGCAAGAATTTGTGTATTTTTAAAACACAGTTGTGAGATTCCACAGTATGTATTGAATGATCTTCGGATAAAAAAGGGAATAAATTTTCTTTCTTTAAAATATGATACCTTTAATACAATTTAAAGTCCTTACTGATTTTTGTGCATTTCAATGTATTTTATTAATATTTGGTCACTTTTGTGCAGGTTTTACCATATTTGTCTTGATCCATAGTCAAAATAATTAAATAAATAAATAAATAAATAAATAAATAAATAAATAACAGATTGATTGTTAAATACAGTTTAGGTGCTCAAATTAAATTTCACATTGTAAATTACATTTTTGAAAGAAGAGGAATTATAGACATGGAATAGAGTATACATTGTATATCTATAGATTTCATTCCTGCAGCAGACTAAAACCACATTCACTATGTACTAATAACTTATAGCATGATAGATAATTAAACTTTAATCAGTAGCCAGGTAACAACAGGTGCCAATTACTACAAAATTGAACAACTATGCTCCAAAATGAGCTACTATGCAGCATATTACTTTACTCATCATTCTAGTTTCAAAAACTTCAGAAAAGAAATTATTATGATCTCATGGCTTACTCTCTAATTGACAACTCAGTGTCTAACATTTTCCTCTAAAATATTGCCAAGGAAAACTAGTCATAACTTTTTCCGAAGATCACATTTTGAGCATTTCCTGATGAATAGATTCAAATACTAGTTCAGCAAAATACTGAAGTCTGCCTAAAAAGTATCATAAGTCCTATTGCTATCAGGCTTCCCATGGACTTGATTTCTTGATCTGGTGTATCTAGTGAGTCTGTCTTCTTTTAGATGACATATAGAGCACTGTGTAACTGTTAAACCTTTATAGCTTAGTCCAAGTTACTTGAGAGAACCTTTCTACTCTCTTTCATTGAGGTCATTTGGGGATACTTGTTTATAGTTGCTATCAGCTGATCTCATGACCAATGAGTAGACAAGCTTTTTTTTGTAGCTGTAGTTGAAAGGCCTAAATTCTTTGTTCACTTTTGAAAAGACACACACACACAATCCCTTATATAAATTTAAACTGTCTTGTTTTACTTATAAAATTATTGTTTTAATTTGTTTGTAATATCTCTTTTGATTTGGATTTTACATTCTATTACAAACCATTAAGCCCTTGATAATACCATAACTTCAATAATTAAATAGCAACCTCAAACTAAGATGTTTACATGATACAAAAAGTAAAGTTTCAATTTAAAGAAAGGAATGGCTTCATTTGTACAGTAATTCTTTCTTATCTTATGAAAGTCTTATTGGGGAATTATATTCACAAGTATATACTTTTTTGGGAGGGAGGAAGACACTTGCTTGTGGGTGGTTGATTTTAAGCAGAAGTGGGCTTCTAGTCTCAAGCTAACAACTCTTCTGAACTTTGGGGGGGAAAAAGGAATAAATATGGAACTACATACAATGTAAATTTTCACCTTTAAAATTGGTAATCTTGTTGTGATGAATTACAATAGTCAGAATCTTATATTGTATGAATCAATATGCAACATTCTTCCTAGAACTATTACCTTAAGTGGCACAATCCATTTAAAAACACCTAATAATGTAAGTACAATATTCACATAAAACAGCATTAGCATTTTAATTCTTGGACGATTGTAATATACTTGTAAAATGGAAACATACAAAATTAAATGAATAATATGCAAAGGAAATTAGATGGAAGACATGTTAATTTACCATCCATGTTGGCTGATCTTATAGAGTGCTATGATTATATCTGGTGACCCCTTCAAGAAAAATCAGATCTGTAACTCAGTTATGGAGGTTAGAAAAATTTTAAAAGTGGCAATGACAAACCACCATGCTATTGTTGCCAACAAAAGTTAATGAACTTGTCTATGACATCATCAGGTGTTGAAAGCAACTTGAGGGCATCTTTGTTTTGCTAATCTGGTGCAGAACACACAGAGATTTAGCATTATATTTTGATTTATAATTTTTTTTGCTACGTAGATTCTAACTACGTATTCTACTAACTACGAATTCTACAAAATGGCAAGATTAGAGCTGTCCACTATTATGATTTCCCTCTAAATTTGTGGAGAATATAGGGAGAATGGGGATGAAGATTTGTTCAGAGATTTGTTCTGCTTCCGAAAAAGCAGAAATTTTCAAAGAGTTTCTGAAAAATGGCAGCAATGGCAGGAATTAGGCCCAGTACTCTTCAATATCTTCATAAACAACTTAGATGAAGGAATCAAAGGGGAACCTTACCAAATTTGCAGTTGATACTAAGCTGGCAGGAATAGCCAACACCCTAGAAGATAGGCTCAAGATCCAGAAGGATCTTGACAGACTTGAAC